>PVHP010045136.1:0-13811 GCA_004024765.1 Zapus hudsonius | reverse complement strand
TGAATGCTTGGTACCTATGCGAGAGCCACACCTCGGCTCAGCAGCCGTCGTTGGCTCTTAAATCCTGCACATCTCGGCTGGCTTCACCATTGCCACTGTGGCAACTTTGGACGCCCGCTCTGGCTGAAGCAGGGGACCACTGGAGGTTGTGTTCAGGGCAGCAACATCTCATAAAAAGACAGGGATATGGGTGGCTTTGGGAGGGATGTCAGCGATGGGTCAGAATCTGAGATGGGAGGATGGACGCTAGACCAGGGGAGGGAGGGGAAGATGAGGACGGCTCAGTGGGATCCAAGTTTCCCTGGAACTGGGGAACCAGAGGAAGTGGGCAGCCAGTGTCAAGAGAGCACACAGTCCAGGCAGACCAACCACGGAATGGTGGAGGGCAGCTGCTGACCACTGCAGTCCTGACCATGTTTTCCTGGGGAGTTAGTCCCCCCCCCAGGGCATGCAAAGCCCAAGTGCTCCAAGGAGGAAGGAGGGGTTGGCGCTCCCCCCTGGCAAACTCTTGGCCAATGTCCCCTCTTCTCTGGTTTGTTCATACCAATGTTTGTTTTAGATCTAGAGGGGGGTGGTCACTTCCAAGGTAGGGTTTTTATTTTTGTTTTTTTGTTTTTAACTTTCTTTTCCTTTCCTTCAGGTTGCAAGTCTGCCTATAAGAACATAGTGCTTTTCTGGGCTAGCTGATCTCCCCAGGCCGGTCACCAGGCTCCAGTCTACCCAGGAGCACCTCCAGGCAGCGCCTTGTGGACCCCCAGAGACCGGAAAGAAGCCAGTGCCT
Source organism: Zapus hudsonius (assembly GCA_004024765.1). Classification (NCBI taxonomy): domain Eukaryota; kingdom Metazoa; phylum Chordata; class Mammalia; order Rodentia; family Dipodidae; genus Zapus; species Zapus hudsonius. The sequence continues at coordinate 13,030 of PVHP010045136.1, read as the reverse complement.
TCCACGACGGCAGGTAAGGCTTGCCAGACTTGCCTCCCTTTGTACCAGCCTCCGAGCTGGCATTTGAGATGGGGAGATGTTGTCATCCCGCCGTTTCACTTTCAGCAATTGTGGTGCAGGCTAGCCCATGCGGGGTCACAGTTTGCAGATCATGGTGGCCTTCTGTGAGTAGCTTGACAGTGGTCTTGGGGGAGTTGATGTGGGAGGGAAGGCAAGGAAGAGAGGTGTGGGGTCGCCACCATGTGTCTTTGTGAGATGTCACAGAGGTCAAGGCTGAGGTCTGACTCTCCTCCATCTATGCTTCCCGCTCTTCTCACTGCCCACATTGCCTTACAGCCCGACAAATAGCAATAAGCCTCTGCCGTCATGGAGAGGGATGCCCCCTGTCCCAGGAATAGGTGAAGTTCAGTTCTGATATTTGCTAAGGTCAGTTCCACACTTTGCTGGTTCCAGACTCAGTCCATAGGACTGTTTTCATGTTCTGTGATAGCCACAAGGCTTGGGACCACCTGCCCTTTGACAGACCAGCCACCCTGTCGTGGGGTCCCATGTCCTGTTAGTTTTAATAATTTTGTTAGGCTGGTTTGTGGGAAATTCAGGAAATGCTACCCGCTTGGTTGCGGTTTTATGATAAAAGAAACATGGGGTGAGGGTCTGTGAGGACCCTGCAGGGAGCTTCCATGCCCTCTCCCCAGGCCCATCCGGGTGTGCTCAGCCTCCAAGCCTTGAATTTGTGAAGTGCCAGGAGTGAAATGTTTAACCCTTCAATTGGGTGCACGACCAGGCTCACCTCCAAACCACTAAGGGGCATCAGGGGTAACCCCACCCCAATATCTCGAAGTGCTTTGGAGGTTACCTCCCAGGAAACCAGGATGGAAAACCAGATATTCTTCACCATGCCATGCAAGAAGCTGTGCCAATGGCAGCCATAAACAGAGACCAGGGCGCCAGCTGGCTCTCTGGGGCCCTTTACCAAGTCTGTGGGTCAAACTTTGGGCATGGCAGGTGTGCCTCTCTGGGTTCACACTACTGGCTTCTTCTCATGATGGCCGAGGCTCCCCTCCCTGCACCAGGCTCTTGTCTGGCACCCAGCTCGTTGGTCCACACATGGGTGCACCTTCATTCACCCTGTGATGCAGACAGTCCCTGGATGGATGATGGGGTGTTGAAAGTGCTTTGTATCTGGAATTTGGATCTTTCCTGGCCTAGTGGTACGAGGTGTGTGGTGGCAGCTTCCACCTGGGAAAGAAGGAAAACTCTTTTCAGTGTGCTGTGGGGCTGAGCAAGGATGTCCACAAGGTCACGTGTGATAAATACATCTTTACTTACTTTCAGCTGGTGATGCGTTTATCAGGACAGAGCCCGTCTGAAGGGCTCCGAGCCAGGGACTTTATTCTGACTGGAATTGGGTGAAACGAATACTGCCTTCTGTGGGGAGAGTGGGGGCAAAGGGAAACTGAGGCTGGGGTGTGCTGAGGGTCCACTGATGTGTTTTGGGAAGTTGATGGTGATGGTCTGAGCCCTGTTTTGGGCTCTAGGGATGCAGTGGAGAAATGCCCCCAGTTCTGCTCCTCCCAGGGCTTGTATTGCGGTGGGTGTGGTGAATGAGCAGAATATTTAAGGTCATGTCGAGTGGTTAAAAGGCTAGGAGGAAAAATGAGGGGGTTGGTGGAGAGTAGAGGGCAGGTCTTGAATGCTGTCATTGTCCTCTAAGAGTAAAGAAAGTTAGGGAGAAGCCTGAGGAGGTCTGGGGAAAGCCATTCAGCCAGAAGGATGCTGGTAACCAGGGCCCTGAGACAGTGCTATGCTGAAGCCCTGGAAGGCTGGTGTTACCAGCTGAGTTGCTGAGTGGTGCGTGGGTGGAGTGAAGGAGGTGAAGCCGAGAGTGTCCTGGGCTGGATTCAGGGGCCTTGAGACTGGGAATAAGGGTTTGTCTCTTAAGGACAGTGGGATTCCCAAAGGGCTTTGAGCTGGGGCGTCATCCTGATTGGAGTTGGATGAAGACAACACCATCTTCTGAGGTGGGAGCTGAGGCAGAGAGGTCAGCTCTGAAGCCTGGTAGACTGCCATGGCTCAGGAAGATGGCCGGGCTGGGGTCTGGCTTGAATCTGGGCTCCATGCTGACCAGGCCCTGTACGGTGCTATCACAGAGCAACGCTGGGAGGTCCCTGTGTTCTTATCACTCTGAGCTGTGAGCATGCCTTCCATCCCCCAGCGCCTTCCAGGACCCCACAGTACAGGGCAAGCAAATTCTGAGGTCCTGCTGTCCCTAGAGGCTAGGGCTCTTGGCGCCACTCCTGGTGGAGGACAGTTGGGCAGGGACATCCAACAGACAGGTGGCAGATACAGAATATCACCTGCTCTTTTTATTTTGTTTTATTATATTTCATTTTATTTGCAGGTAGAGAGAAACAGAGAAGAGAGACTGATACACACAAAGGGCACACACACCAGGGCCTCCAGTGCTGCAAATGAACCCAAGATGCATGCACTACTTTGTGTAGCTGGGGAATTGAACTTGGGTTGTTAGGCTTTGTAGGCAAGCGCTTTAACCACTGAGCCATCTCTCCAGCCCCACATGTTGTTTTGACAGTACTTTTTGCCAAGGCCTCTGCCAAGGAGGTGGCAGAACCAGCCTCGCCTTCCTGAGGGTTGGAGAACCCGTGTCCACGGCGGTGTCCCTCTTTGAGGTCAGCAGAGCTGAAAGCATAAGCTTGGCTTGTTCCTATGGGAGGTTCAGAAAGCCCTGGGCTTACAGATGGGGTCCTGGCACAGGGGCCTTCGCTCTACACTCACGTTTTGGACCCTGTGGGCTTTGAAGGCGCTCAGACGAGGTGAGGTGAGGCTTGTCCTTCAGCGAAGTGAGGCCAAGGGAAGAGGAGACTTACAGGAACCATGCAGATGTGTGTCCCCGCTGCCTGTGCATGACTTTGACACTCTGTCCCTTATGGCCAGGCCCGTGGGTGAGTGTCCAAGTGTCCTGTACTGCTGGGCTCCACACATACATTCCCCCACCCCAGGCAATGCCAAACGCACCCAGGGGCCAGGTGCTCTTGTCCCTGGTGCCATGGAGGAAAGTTTCTCTCATGAGTGGCTCTGAGGGGTCCACAATGGAGAACCCTGCAAGAAAAGCCTGCTGGAGCCAGTATGGAGCTGGACAAGAGGTCCAGGAATGGCTTTGACACACAGGCCACTTAGTGTGACCTCTTTACTCGAGAAGCGTCCTTGCTCAAGGATTAGGTCTGCGTTTCTTCTGCCTTTGACAGGGGTCTTGTCAGTGATGTCCTGCTTTAAAGCTTTAAATACGGAGTCCACTTGGATCTTACTCTACAGAAAACACTAAATCCTTACGAACAGAGGGCTGGGGAGGTGCGCTCCGTCGGCACAGCCCTCAGCTTCTGAGCATGAGGACATGAGTTCCCTCCAGAGAACCCATGTAAAATGCCTGGTGTGGTGCTGTGAGCACTGGGGAGGTCACCTGGCCTCCATGCATACCATGTGAGGCAACAGGTGAGCCAGGCTAGAGTCCCGTGTGCTGGGCTGCTTGTGAGCGTTCTCGGCATGCGACTGTCTCCTGCAAGCTCTCCTCTTGGAAGTCATCCATCTCCAGGGCCCCCACTCTGGAGCGCCTCCCCTGAGCCAACATGCGACTTCCCATAAATCATCTCCGAATGAGCGTGCTTCCTCCTCCCATCCATCATGCCCGGCTCTTGTCTGCTTGTTTTTAAACCTGTTAAACCAGAAACCATCACAGGGGATCCTGGCACCTCGGGCTGAGCCGCGCACAGACTGCTCGCATCACTGGTGGGTGAGACCCCCACTTTTTGAAGCATCAATAAGGTGGTCTCCCAACGTGGGGAGGGGGAGCGAGTGTGGCTGTACCTAGCTACTCCGGATGTCACTTAGAGCCACCTGGAGCCTGCCCATCTGCATTGCTGCTGGGTGGAGAGGTGGTGTCCATCGACCCGCGTGCCACGGGCCTCCTGGGAGAGATTCGCCCATCACCCACCATGCCCCCTCTAGTATCTGATGGGCACATTTGAAGACCTTGGCTGGAGCCAATATAAATCACCCATGGCTCGTCTCCCATTGAGGAATGCACTTGGAAACGGCTTAAGGGCTCAGGGATTCGACCTAATCCCATCTCCTGGAGGCTCAGGGATTCAATTTCGTAATCCCAGCTCCTGGATTTTATCACACTGGAATGAGCTCTGGGAACTGTGGCACAATGGGAACCGGAAGACCTCCTTGCTGGTGGTGTCTCTCTTTCTCTCCACCTGACTCTTCTTCTTCTTCCTCTTCCTCCTCTACCCCTTCCCTTTTCTTCTTCCTTTTCCCTTCTTCCTCATTCCTTCCCCTTGAAGATGCCCTAATCTTCTTTCTCTCCATCTTCTCCCCCAAGGTCCCCAACCCTGTCAGCTCACCTCCTTGCTGGACCTCTCTTCTATCCTTTACCTGTATTTCTAGAAAGTCCACAGTCACACAGTGTTGGTAGGGTAGGTGGGGGCAGAGGGTGCGAAGGTACCACACACTCCTGTCCCCTTTCCTTTGACCTCCATGGCAGTCAGGGGCCGGAATCTTCCACCTTTCTGGAAGGCGTTCTCCATCACTAGTACAGTGTGCTGCAGGAGCCCCCTGCCTGCTCTAGACAGATGTCACCGGCCTCGGTGGCATTGGTGATATTTCGCCCCATCTGCTTTGGCTCCTCTTTTCTCCTTCTCTTCACCCTGTATCTGATGGTTGGAGGATAAAATGCTCATGGACACTGGTGTGACATTTTTTAAAAAGTGAGAAAACATGCCAAGAATTTTTATTTTTTGGTGACCTTTGCGATCTGGGATGGAGCAGTGAGGAAGCTCTGTGGGTCACAAGGGTGCCAGCCAGTCCCCCAGGCCCTGGCTCCTTGCTGAAGCTGTCCAATTAGAGCTCATTAGTCACCAGTGTGTTAAAGCATTTAGAACAATTAAGGGTGAGGCGTCCCCAGATGTAACTCCTGTGCAGAGCCCCGTTGGAAAGGCTGCTTCCCCGCAGCCCTGAAGAGGGAGGTGGACACAGTGGCCTGCTCCTCCTGGGGCCTGTCCCCCAAGCCCAGGGCATCAAGTGTGGCCACCAGGAATGGGAACCTAGAAACTGGAGCTCAAAATTCAGATGATGTCTTAGTGTTCTGAAGCTGCCATAGTAGAGACCCACAGACTGGGGCTTAGAGCGATATATATAGTCATTCCCCCAGTGTTCTGCAGTGAGCAGAGGCAGCCCTCTTTGGGTTTCCATGCACCTTCCAGCTCCCATGGTGTTCATGGCTTGCAGATGTATCTGTCCAGTCTCTGTCTCTGTCTCTGTCATGGCATGGTTGTGTTGTTTCTGTGTGTCTCTGTGACTTCACATGACGTGTATGTGTGGGGGGGGCATGCCCTGATTTTTCCCATCTTAGAAGGACCTCAGTGGGTCCATCAGGCCACTCCTCCAGGGTATTCTCCTCCTAACTGGATGACACCCCTAAGATCCCGTTACATTTATGGTCACAGTCACAGGGACTGAGGATCAGAGTCTGAACATGTCTTTTGGGGACACAATTCTACCTCCTGTTAGGGAAAAGACAGTGTTGCAGTCAGCCTTCTAGTTGCTGCGCAGAAAGAACCCAAGCAAAAGCGGCTTGTGGAGGAATGGGTTTATTTGGCTTATGGACTCGAGGGGAGACTCCATCCTGGCAGGGAAAACAATGGCATGAGCAGAGGGGTGGACATCACCTCTGCCACAGCACTGCAAACAGCGGCAGGAAGGTGTGCCAAACACTGGCAAGGGGAAGCTGGCTTATTACACCCATAAGCCCGCCCCCAACAACACAGCTCTAGTGAGGTTCTAATTCCTGAACTGCCATCAGCTGGGGATCGAGCATTCAGAACACATTCATTTGTTTGTGGGGGACACCTGGATCAAACCATAACAGACAGTCTTGGTACTGTGACCTTGATTCGTACCCCACGGCTCATCTCAAGGTGTATCCCGCCCCCATCTTGCTGATCTCACCCAGACACTGGGATGCTCTGGACCCTCCATTTGACATGTTGTTGAGACATCCATGGAAACAGGCTACAGGAAGAGATGTCTTAATCTGTTTCCTGTTACTGTGATTGAATGCTTGACACTTGGCAATTATAAAGAGAAGAAACTCCAGCTTTGGATGTGGGAAAGCCCATGGCACTGGTGTCCAGTGAGGCCTGCTTACAGCAACATACAAGCATGACAGCTGGGGTCTCTCTTCTTGCAAAGTCACTGATGCCTTCACAGAACCACCCTGGGGACCTCACCCAACACTAATTCCTTTCCTGAGGTCCCACCTCCAGATACCATTCACATAGATTTTGGGGGAGCACATTTCCAACATAGGAATTTGGGAGATACATATAAAACACAGGGGTGATGTCATGCGAAACCCAAGTCCCAGGGCCAGAAGGTCCTCTGCAGACCTAGAGGAGGCAGCGATGGTTGATATTGACTGGTCCAAAGCCCTTTGCTCTCTTCCTCCCACTTCCCATCACCCCACAGAGGGAAAAGATCCCAAAAGCCAGCTAAGAGCTAAACAGGCAGACCCCGATGGAAACCTAAGAGTCCTCCCTTGTGTGTGCTGGTTCTGAGCACACAGTCATCACAAGGAGAGAGAGAGAGAGAGAGAGAGAGCAAGTCTTGACCTGCTTGTGGGGAGGCAGAGGCATTGTAACGGCCATGATGAGGGTCTGTGAGGATCTCACAGAAAGCTGGAGGGAATGGGTTAGCGGAAGTTGGGGTTAGGAAAGACCTTGAAGGAGGAGGAAGGAGTTGGGTCCCTGAGTGGGCACAGACGAACTCTGGAGTGAGGGCTGCAGCAAGCCCAGAAGGAAAGATGGCTGTGGACGGAGGGAGGCTCCTGAGCTAAGAACTGGGGCTGTGGGAGGCCATAGAGGACTCTGCAGGAAGGAACAAGTGCTATGGGGAGGGGCGCCAGCAAGAACAGAGCTGGGTATGAGCTACACTCAGGTTCACTGACCAAGGTCACAGGCGCAACAGACACAGTGGCTCTCAGTCCAATTCATGTTGACATGGTCCACTTTTCCTTGACACCATCAAGTATCTGGTGACAAGGGCCGGTCATGTCTTCAAGGACAGCAAGCAAATGACTGTCACCCATCCACAGAGGGGCAGGAGGGACAACCTTTATATGTTAGCAGAGTGTTGACACCTGCCAGAACAAAGGATCTGAACAGGGCCAGGTCCCGGCAGGTGCTGGGCAGAAGTTGTGTGACTTGGGAAATATTCTGAACAGAGCATCACAAGGCTGGTGCTTCGTGGATCTGGTCACACCACTGCCTCTAGGACCAGAGGCTTGTGCTGGGAGGCTGGTCATGGAGTATCGGGCCCAGGTGGATTGGCCTCACTCTCAGATGAGAACCTGGCGAGGCTTCTGGGCTCCACTCTCTAGACCCTTCCTTCGCTTCCTCTGTGTGGACACCTGTGGGCACTGTCAGAATGCTGCCTATGGATGCCACTCCGAGGGCAAGAGGACCAGCAAAGGACTGGGAGAATATTGTGCCAGGTGTTTCCCAAGGCAGACACCTGTGTTCAGCAGAGGAAAGAACAGAAAGGAGGAAAAATGAGTGGATTCAGAAGTGGAGGTCCACATAAGGCTCCCTTCAGTGCTCACAAATGTGTGTGTGTGTGTGTGTGTGTGTGTCCGTGTTTTATGCTGGATGTGTGTTTTAATGTTGCATGTACATATGTGTCTGTGTATGCATGAATGTGTGTTTGTGTTTTATATATATATATATATATATATATATATATGTGTGTGTGTGTGTGTGTGTGTGTGTGTGTGTCTGTGCCTGTTTTATGCTGGATGTGTGTTTTAATGTTGCATGTACGTATGTGTCTGTGTATGCATGAATGTGTGTTTATGTTATGTATATATATGTGTGTGTGTGTGTGTGTTTGCTGTGTGCACAAATGTCTGTGTATCCACGTACGTTTCGATGTTGTATTTATGTGAGGGGTGTGTTGTGTTTCTATCCGTGCATACTGTGTGTATGTGTTGGTGTGCTGCGTTTGCTGGTGCATGCATGTATATGTGGCTCACATATATGTTTGTATGTTGTGGCGTGTTTATATGTTGTGTGTATGTGTTGGTATGGTTGTGTCTGTGTGTATTTTGTATATTGTGTGTATGTGTGTTTGTTGCATGTGTGCTGGTATGTTGTATGTGTGTGTGTGTGTGTGTGTGTGTGTATGGTGTGGTAGAAGAGAAGTCAGATAGAGGTGGAACGGAGCAGAGCCGTTTTCCCTTCCTCAGCCTGGACAGATGGCGCCTTTGTAGCCTTGCACCACTGGACACTGCTGGGGAATGGCTGGAAGCATAGGGAGCAGGTGGGATGGCCACCTGCAGCTGCCCTTGGGGGTCAGTCAGGACGTCATCATCTGAAAGCATTTAAAGAGGAGCCCGAGATTAGCAAGGCGCATCCCATGCTGGAGATCTTAGCATCAAACAGTGTTGAAGGCTCGGGACTTCCTGATGGTAACAACTAAGTGTCGATCATCCATTCCTAGGTGGTCAGCACCCCAGGCTTATGGGTAACATAACCCATTAACTGTCTCAACAACTCAGAGAACAGCCACAGACCAGTGGCTAGCACAGGGCCTTTCGGAATCTAAACCCACAGCAGCTCTGTGCCGGTGACCCTTGCTCAGATCATGCCCATTGAGTGATACAGCCACTGCTATTCAAGACACAACCCGTGGACCAGTGCCTACGTGAGTGGGACTACACATCCACGCCTGTGATTTTTTAAAATTCATTTTCAAGCAGAGAGAGAGAGAGAGAGAAAGAGCACCAGGGCCACCACCTTGTGGATCTGGCTTATGTGGGTCCTGGGGAAGTGAACCCAGGGCCTTAGGCACTGGAGGCAAGTGCCTTAACTGCCGAGCCATCTCTCCAGCCCCCACGCCTGTGATTGAACATAGCACTTGAGAAGAGTGCACTGGTCCATTTTCTTTTTCTAAAACGAAAACACAACTGACCGAGGCTAGGTTACTTTATAAAGATAGAAGGTTTATGTGGCTCACAGTTCTGGAGCTTCAAGGATGGGCCACTGTCAGAGGCTTGGCTCTGGTGAAGGCCTCGTCATGGAGGACGTCACAGTGGTGGGAGCATGGGTGAGAGGAAGAGGTTATGTGGCTCGACAAGAAGTCAGAGAGGAGAAGGGCTCAATCATGAGCCGAAAGAGGGTTCCGTGAGAATCGCCTTGATGTTTTCTGAGGCCACACCCCCAACAGCCTGAGGACTTTCCAGTAGGTGTCACCTCTGTCAACACGACCCCACCAGGGATGAGGCTCCCCCACACAGACCATGACGGGGCCCACTAACCATATCCAAACAGTAGCCATGAATGCCTAGAATCTCTTGCAGCAATTTGAAAGAGTAATTTGAACTCAGTTGAGTCTTCCTTTTAAAAAAACCATTTATTTATTATTTATATGCAAGCAGAGAGAGACAGAGAGAAAGAGGGAGAGAGAGAATGGGTGCTCTAGGCCCTCTAGCTACTGCAAACGAACTCCAGATGCATGCTCCATTTTATGCATCTGGTTTTACGTGGGTACTGGGGAATTGAACCCTGGTCGTTAGGCTTTCCAGGCAAGCACCTTAACTGCTGAGCCATCTCTCCAGCCCTCTGTTGCGTCTTCTAAGAAGTTGGCCTTGCATCCATGAACCGAAGAAACAGGGACTTCGGATAGTTTGAGAACTGCTCAAGGCAGATCACAAAGCTAGTGACACTCACACCAGCTCTGTCGTCATTCCTGTGCCCAGGGTGGTGACCTAGTTGGGAACCTAGTGTGCCAACATTACGTGGTGGAAGGTGTTGAGTTTTCTGTGGTAGTGAGAGCAAAGCAGCCCACGCTGGGGGCCCTGTAACAGTACAAAGAGGCCAAGGTCAAGGCGTCCGTAGGGGTGGTTTCTTCTAGAACTTCTTTCTCTGGCTTGTAGAGACTGTCTTCCCCCTGTGTCATCACAGTATCCTCCTTGGCATGACTGTCCTGATCTCTCCTCTTTTCTCTTTTTGTCCCCCCTTCCCTTCTTTTCAACCCCCTTTCTCTCCTCTTCTCTCTGTCTCTCTCTGTACTCGGTATTGAACCCAGGGCCTTGTATATCCCTAACCCCATGGGATCAGGACCCAGCTATGACCTCACTTCACCTACCTCGCCTTCCTGGTAATGTTATTCTTTAAACACGGGGACAGCTGGTGTTGCAGGTCTGTGTGCCTTCCCCAGTTCTGTCCCTTGGAGCTACGGATACTGACTGCTTCCTCCTAGTCAGCCAGCGTCATCCTTGGCTGTGAGACAGAATGTCCTCATGGTCATCAAACCTTCTGTTGCTCAGAAAATTTCCAATCGCCAGGCATGATGACACACATCTGTAATCACAGTACCTGAGAGGCTTGTACGTTCAAGGCCATCCCAGGTTGCATAGTGAAATATATCTAAAACAACAACAACAATAAAGTTTCTGGGGCTGAGGAGATGGCTCAGTGTGTCACGTGTTTGCCATTCAAGCATAAGGACCCGAGTTGAGATTTCCAGCACCCACACAAAAAGCTGGGTGTTGTAGTAAAGGCCTGTAATACCAGTCCTGGGGAGGCAGAACAAGGGGAGCCTGGGCCTCCCTGATCCCCTGTCTCAGAAAGAATAAGGTGGAGAGGCATCATCGGCCTCTGGCATCCATTCGTACACACGGGCACTCACATCGGTGAGTCCACACACATACCAACACAATATATACCCACATATGCACAACACACAATATCCTAAGGTTGTATCATGATGATATGAACACATATTTATTTTACGGTGCTAGGGATGGGACCCAGGGCCTTATACATGTCAGCCTAAGCTGAAGGGCACATGAGAATTCTCTGAGCTACATCCTCAGCCCTGATTTCTGAATTATTTAGATGTCCACTGTTGCAGTCAGCTTTCTAGTTGCTGCGCAGAAAGAACCCAAACAAAAGCAGCTTGTGGAGGAATGGGTTTATTTGGCTTACGGACTCGAGGGGAGACTCCATCCTGGCAGGGAAAACGATGGCATGAGCAGAGGGGTGGACATCACCTCTGCCACAGCACTGTTTTTTTATGGGTTTATTTGGCTTACGGACTCGAGGGGAGACACCACCCTGGCAGGGAAAATGATGACACAAGCAGAGGGGTGGACATCACCTCCGCCACAGCACTGCAGCCAGCGGCAGGAAGGTGTGCCCAACACTGGCCAGGGGAAGCTGGCTATAACCCCCATTAGCCCACCTCCAACAACACAGCTCCAGCGAGGTTGTAAAACCCAAACTGCCATCAGCTGAGGATCAGTCTATCAGAACACATTTATTTGTTTGTGGGGGACCCCTGGATCAAACCGTGACCTCCACCTACCCAGCCTCGCACACACTGCACAATGCACCGCATTCATTTCCTGGTGACCTCACGTGTGGGGTCTGATCGGCACTGGGAACTTTCCCCACTTTTCTTTTATTGCTTTTATTTTTACTATTCAATTTTTAAAATATTTTATTGATTCATTTTCAAGCAGAGAGAGAGAGAGAGAGAGAGAGAGAGAGAGAACACCAGGGCCACCACCTTGTGGGTCTGGCTTATGTGGGTCCTGGGGAATTGAATCCAGGGCCTTAGGCACTGGAGGCAAGTGCCTTAACCGCTGAGCCATCTCTCCAGCCCCGGTATTCAATTTTTTTTACTAAATAAATATCTTTATTATGAATAAGTATATACATTGTGTGAGCAAATCTTGTGATGGTGCCTCCATTTCCCTCCTCCCTGTCCCCTACCCACTGGGGTCCCTCCTGGTGCGTGTACTGGATCTGTCCTTGGGGGAGGGGTTAAGAACTGCACCAGAGGTAGCCAGTTTAACCTCCTTTGTGTGTTGTTGCTGAGGGGGACAATGTCTCTGGATATTCTCCCCTACCATGGCTCTTACATTCTTTCTGCCCCCTCTATTCTCCTCAGTTCCCTGAGTTATGGTGGGAAATTTTTATTTTTTATTTTTAGGGTTTTTTTTTTTTTCGAGGTAGGCTCTTGCTCTAGCCCAGGCTGACCTGGAATTCACTCTGTAGTCTCAGGGTGGTCTTGAACTCACAGAGACCTTCCTACCTCTGCCTCCTGAGTGCTGGCATTAAAGGTGTGTGTCTCCATGTCTGGCTTTGTATGTATGTTGAGAAAGGGTCTCAGTCACTGTATTCCAGGCTGGCCTTGAACTCTCAGCACTCCTCTTGAACACTGGAATGCGACAGGTGTGAGCCACCATGTCCAGTGAGCCACCATGTCCAGCTTTGTTGTGTTGCTGAGATGAGCTCCTCCATCCCTCAGAAGCACAGGAACACGGGCCCCATGGCTCCCTTTCCTTTGTGGATAGGGATTCTTAGGATCTCTGCTGACATAGGAGAGATCTTTTTGTCTGAGAAGAAGTTGGTTCTGTGGGGTTTCCCTCCTTGACTGAGGTAGAGGAAGCCTGGTTAGGCCATTTTGTTTGAACACACTGGTGAGGCGCAGAGCAGGCAGCAGGCTGTGTGCAGACAAAACGAGAAGAAGTGGCCGGTCATGGATGACAGAGGTACACAGCACTGTGCTGGAGGTGGGCCCTGTGCTCTGAGGGCTCCCAAAGAGAGGGGATATTACACCTGTACCCCTGGGGAACTGGGCATCTGATGCCAGGAGGAGGCCAGAGGAAGTGCGACAATTGTTTTTGAAGTTTTATTTGTTATCTTAAAAGCTCACACACATCTTACATGGAATCAAACATGCTTTCGCAGGCTGTAAGGTTATAGTGACATCTCCCTGAAATGCAATCAAAACAGAGGCACATGAGCCTATGGGCTCAGCTGCCTCCTGTTTCTGCTGTGACCTTAGAGCCGAGGATGGGTGGGTATGGGTTCCCCAGTGTGAGAAGCACTTGGTAGGGTGTTGCAGTCAGCTTTCTAGTTGCTGCACAGAGAGAACCCAAGCAAAA
>PVHP010045135.1:0-13833 GCA_004024765.1 Zapus hudsonius | reverse complement strand
GGCATTATCACCACTTCACAGATAAGGTCACTGGGTTAGTAGTTTGCCCAAGGTCACAGAGCTGGTAAGTGACAGGCTGGAGGCCCCTAGGCTGTTAATGAATGATTCTTTATCACGTACCACCTGGTGCCATGGCGAGACTTGTAAAGCTGTTTCCAAAAATTGATTTTTACTGAACATTGAGTCTATTCAAAAACTTACATACAGAATAAATGTAAGATACTCAGTAAGCATTCATTTTTAACTCTTACACAGATTTTTAAATTGCCACAAACTTGATGACCCCAGGTAGCACCTGTCATTCTTCCTTGACCCTTAGAAGTGACCACTATACGGGGCTCAGGATATAGTTCAGTGTAGCATGAACAAAGTCCTGGGTTGAATCCTCAGAAGGACAGGATGGGGATAGATGGTCTAAAAAATTACATTTCCAAGTTTGTGTGCATGCATATGTGGGTGTGTGTTTGTGTGCGTGCGTGCGTGCGTGTGTGTGTGTGTGTGACTGTGTGTTTGTGTGTGATTGTGTGTAGGCCAGAAGACAACCTTGACTGTCCTTTCTCAGGTGCATCCACCTTTTCTTTTCTTTTCTTTTCTTTTCTTTTTCTTTTTTCCTTTTTTTTTTTTTGGTAAGACAACACACGGTCTCTCACTGGCCTGGAGCTTCCTACTTAGGTAAGACTGACTGGCCAAAGAGCCCGATATCCACCTGTTTCTCTCCCGGGCACTGGGATTACAGGTACATACCTCCATGGCTTGCTTTTGTATAAGGATCACACTCGGGTCCTTATGTTCAAAGGTAAGTACTTTACCAACAGAGCGGTCTCCCCACCCCTATTTTGACGTCTTTTGAACAAATGCACATCCTTGCCAGATTAATTTTTCTATTCAGTTTTCCCCTGTCTACTCCATGTGCTTCCATCTCTCTGGCTTCTTCCCTCATTTTATTTTATTCTTTTGTTTGTCGCTGCTGTGAGGCACATAGAAGAACTGAGTCAGCTAGCTCTGTTTTAAAATGTCCTGGAGAATATTCCTATATTCCTTGCTGGGATAGCCAGGCAGGTGAGGGGTTGAGTAAAGCTTCACAGGAAACAGCCTTTTCCATGAGCATGTGCTGTGGAGGGGTTGTAATAGACCAAGCGAGAGGGGTTATTTAGTATGACTGGTGACATGTCTGTCACAAGCCCGTCAGGTTATAATTCACCAACATTAGTTCTAGAGACATGTGGTTTTTTAATAGCGTGACTTAAAATAGAAAAGAACTTTTCATAACCGATGTGAGGGCATTTTGTAACACAATCAACGACCCTTGAATGGAACATGTGAGATAATATGGTCTTGTTCTGTCATATTAGTGAGTAGTAATATGTTCGTGTGTGTGTGTGTGTGTGTGTGTGTGTGTGTGTGTGTGTGTGTGTGTGAATCAGAGTGGGCTGGTTTCTGGCCTGGCAGGATTAAATAGAATTCTTTCATTAGTTGGAAAATATACTTGAATAATTCATTAAAATTTCTTAAACATGAGTTTTCTTTTTAAACCAACACAAGTCTGAATGGTAATTTAATGCAGTCTTAGCTAGTTGGGATTTAGAACTGTTACTGTTAAATTACTTCCTTGTAATTATAAACATATGTAATGGTTTTAAAGAAATGAAGAAGAGCCGTGTCTGTCTAGGTAAATCTTCAAGCACATGCGTGTGTGAGGCAGACATGTGCACACGCACATTTGCAAGTGTGCGCTGGGACGACTGAACGTTCTTGGGATGCTGTCTTCATCCCTTGTGTTGACGTGGTTTTATGGACCCCACACGGGGCCACTTTCATGATCATATCTGTCATTGGAGATTCTCACACGGAGCTTTGGGATCACGATTTTAGCTTGTGATTGTAAGTCCTATAATAATGAGTTTGAAGTGTTTCTCCACGCTTATCTTCTTGCTTCCAGAAAGATTTACATTGAAACAATGTGCCTTTTTAAGCTCCAGATATGACCAGGGAGTGGCATGGGACAATTTGTTACAGCTTGTTCATTGTCTCAGAAACAGGCCAGAAAACACGGAAAACTAGGAAAATCTTGGCCCAGGGATTCAGAGCTAGTCTGATTTACAAACCTGTGATGCTCTGAGTTCTGCTCTCTGACAGCTACCTACTATAGGAATTGGCACCAATGGAGAAACTGTACATTTGCACCAGTGGAGAAACTGTACATTTAATACTTTAGAGCAAATAATTTCTTGGGATGCTTTAAATAGCCCAGGAAGTGTGTCGAGTGTTTACTTGACATTTGCTATATTGAACACTAATACTGAAACAGATTCTGTGACCACAGAGAATGCCAGTGTGGGTGGGGTGGGGGGAGGTGGGGAGACAGAGACAGAGCAAAACAGCCACCCAGGATTCGGTAGCGGTGAGATGGCAAATGAAAACTTTTATGATCTGGAGAGGGCAGGGAAAAAAAAAAACATGGCCTCTTGTTCTGTCACGTAGCTTTGGAGAAAGCCGAGTGAGAACACTTCCCTGGGATTAGGTTTCTCTGCTCCAGGCTGTCTGCACCCTGCCTGGCCACCCTTGCCTGGTCCACTTGCTTTTCCTTAAGGTCCTAAAAGCAAGAGAAATGACCTCCTTTTTTATTAAAAAAAAAAAGAAAAATGAAAAACTGTGTTATCTGTTTCATCTGCACATGTTTGTAAAATTTTTTCTGAGTGTGAAACTCTAGTACCTTCGTTTCTCTGTGCAGTTTCCTGCTTCTGATGATCCCCCATCACCCCCCCCCTGGCATCCTGTACCCCACACCATCGTCTCTTCACCCTTCTTCCCTGGCACTGATAATGTGGGTCTTATCTTAGACTGGGGTCTAGGTCAGTTTGGGAGCAGCTCTGCAGAGCACAACGTTTCTGCCTTGTGATTCAGTGCATTTTAGTAGGAAAAGATAGGTAGTTTATGCTACTGAGCCCTCTTGCATTGGTGGGTATTGGAATCAATTCTAAAGTATCTTTCAGGGAATTTTAAATGCATGTGTTCAAGGCATAGGTGTGAAGTCCAGGAATTGCACAATATTAATACAATTTTTAAAAAAGTTTCTTACTTCTATCCTTTCCACCCAAGCTGCTTTTAAACACCTAAGGGAATGTTGAAATCAGCAAGCTAAACTCAAAACTTCTCCCTGTAGGTTGGACCAATACCCAGAACACCAAGCCGAGGAAAGGCTGTATTTATGGCTTTCCACTGACTTGAGACTTGACCTTGAATAAGTCATGTTTAACTTCTCTGTGCTTCAATTAGCTTCTGAAAGATATGTGTGTTTGTGTATCGCCAGTGGGGAGGCAATAACTGAAGTTCATGACAAAGGAACTTGAAGGAAAATTTTATTAGAAGAGCTCTGGGCAGGAACCTCACATAGGGCACTACTCATAAGACTCGGCACACGTAGGTCTAAGGAACACAGGGGGTTTTCTTCTAACAATCTTACTATGGTTTTTTCATAGAATTAAAAAAAATACCTAAATGTTTTAACATATAAAGATTGTTTTATATTATTTTAGTATACTTATCAGTTTACCCTTCAACTCCAGAAAACTGTGGTCATCCATATTTTCTACAAATGATATTTATAAAGTGATTTTTAAATAATGTTACCATTTAAATTAGTTACAAATTCCATTTATTATGCACAGACATTTAATTTTAGTTTGAAAAAAAATTCCAGTTATATTCATTTTAAAAAGTTTTTTCCCCTCCTGTTGCTGTTTCTCAGATGTTTGTTCTTTTTGCCTTTAAAAATATTTTATCATATTTATTTGAGACAGAGTCTGCTGTACAGGGGCCTCTGCCACTGCAAACAAACTCCAGATGCATGCATCACTTTGCGTATCTGGCTTACGTAGGTACTGGGGAATTGAATCTGGGCCAGCAGGCTTTGCAAGCAAGTGCCTTTAACCACTCCCTAGCCTATCAGAAACTTTCTTCATTCATTGAAGAGGAGGAAGGGAGAAGAGTAATCAGCACATACTGAGCACACCTACTGTGTGCTGATGTGTGCCATACTACGCACATATCCTGTGTGACTGCTGTTCACAGGACCTTTTCTTCCTGGAATGTCAGGGCTCAGTTGGGAGGCGGGGAGAGTCCCTGGGAACAAATGCAGCATCTCTTTTACTGCTGGGAACAGGAAGGTAGGCTTTTGTAGTTAATGGTCTCTAAAACACCACATCTTAGTGGGCAGGAGTTGGGGGAGGCTTGATATCCTCTCTGTAAATTGGTTATTGGTAGATCCCTTCACTTTGGGGACATCCCTAAGGATTACTTAGATTGCAACATGGTGCTAAGCCACCTCTGTCTGTTTAAGTCATCGCCCCATTTAACTGGCATGGTTGTGAAGAGGGACCTGGGTACGAAGTTGCACCATCTCAAATTTGAGGCTGAAATCGGATTTCAGAGCTTGGCTCCCGTAAATACAAAGCCAATGCCCCAAGTTTAGATGAGAAAACATTTCAAAGAAAGCCAGAGAAAGCTTATATATTAAATGCAATATCCATGACTCACTTTCTCTTTGCTCCCTCGGTCCAGGCGTTGTTCATTCACTGCTAACCCCACAGGAAGGCTCCTTTGAAGTTCCTTTTGACTGCTTTGCAAGACATATAAATGTCCACCTGGGAGAATAAGGGTGAAGGAGAGAAAAGACTGAGGTCACCATTTTTAATGCTGTTTCTGCTGCTAACAACCTCCGTGACCAGATAACTTTGTACAAAGGAGATCCATTCTCACCATTAGAGAGGCAGTTATTTCCATAGGAGGCCCCTGGCCCTGTCTCAAGATTTCTCAGCAGGCTGAGGTGTTGAGATGACTGAGACTCTTCCAGAACCTTCCGTGTGGATTATCTGTTATGATTCCTCAGCAATTATGTGTATAGAAATGTCTCCATCAGGGGCTGGAGAGATGGCTCAGCGGTTAAGGCATTTGCCTGCAAAAACCTAACGACCAGGGTTCAGTTCCCCACTACCAACATAAAGCCAGATGCACAAAGTGGCACATGTATCTGGAGTTTATTTGCAATGGCTGGAGGCCTTGGCATGTCCATTCTCTAAATCTGTCTCTCTTCTCTCTCTGCTTGCAAATAAATAAATAAAATATTTTAAAAAGAAATGTCTCCATCAATATGTACAATAACTCTATGCCAATTAAAATTTGATACTTTTTTCATTGCTGTGTTTCTGTGTGTATGTTTTTGAGACAAGGTCTCATGTATCCCAGGTTGGTCTTGAATTCAGGATCCAGTTTGCTCTGATTCCAAGTGTTGGGATTATAGGTATGCACCACCATGCTGGGCTTTTTTTTTTTTTTTGAGACAGGGGTTTACTGTGTAGTCACGGTTGGTCTTGAACTCTCTATCCTCCCATATCAGCCTCCTGATTTACTGAGTTCTTATGTTGGTCGTCATTTCAGTATTGCAGACATGCACATTATGCTGGCTATATTTTTAGATCAGGATTCTTAGAGGTTAGAAGTAAATTTTCAGAACTGGAAATAATAAAAGCTGGGGACTAAGGACGTAGCTCAGTTGGAATAGTGCCTGCCTGGCATGCTCAAAGCTCTGGGTTCAGTCTCCAGCACCCCATAAATTGGGTGTGGTGCAATGGAGGCAGGAGGATCAGAAGGTCAGGATTGTCCTCAGCTTACAGAGGGAGTTCTAGTGTAGCCTTGGTTACATGAGACTGTCTCAGAGACAAAACAAAGCTGGTGGCTGGGCAAGGGGTGCCAAGCTAGTCTGAAGTTACTTCTAACCTTGCTGAAAGGTTGTGCCTGTGAGTTAGTTGTGGTCATGGCTCCTTGCTGGCCGACCACCTAACCATGGTGGCCAAGCCCTTAACCACTGTGCCAGTTTGACCTGAAAAAAAAAACCAGTAATGACATCAACAGAAGAACTCAATAACTCAGGATATATAAGGCTTCCAGAAGCACATTGGACACATCCTCAGTGTCCCTGGCATGTTACCTACTACCACTGGTGTTTTCTGATGCACCTGTGTAGCACGTAGGGCAGTATGGCCCCTATGTGAATGATCATGACGGTGAGCTGGGTGTGAAGCCAACCTAAGGTCGTGGAATGTGTAGAGTCTGGTTTCTACCTGAAGTGTACCTGTGTGTACATATTTTGTTTATTTCTGATGGCTTCTTCTTCTCCCAAGCCCTGCCCTTCTCCTGCCCACATTCTGCCCCACTGTCCATGCCCACCATGGACTTCTACTTTTTAAAAACACACAGGTTTCCCCAGCTGCTTCAGCCCAGACAAGCCTCCCTCTTCCTTTCCCAGAATTCCCAAGGACTTGTGTGCCACCTTGGTGGTGGAGAGAAGGCAAAGACCGGGAATCACAAGTGTGCCCAGGATATAAGACAGCATGGAAGTGACCAGATGAAACAGTGAGTGATCCGGCAAGATGAACTATCTCAGTAAAACAAACAGAACAAAAAAAGTTAGATAGCTTTGACTTTTTCATAGTCAGAATTCTTGTCCACATTAGTATTTATATTAGTTATTTGTCTATGAAAAATATGCTCAAAGATGGATAGGAGAGATGGCTCAGTGGATAAAGTGCTCACCATGCAAATGTGAGTTCCTGAGTTCAGATTTCTGGAACCTATATGAAAGCCAGAGGCTATAGACCAAGCCAAAATGCAGACAGGAAAATCTCTTGGGAGCTCCCAGGCCAGCTAGTCTGGCAATCACAGCAGTGAACAAGATATGGTGCCTTAGACAAAGCAGAAGGTGAGGACCACCACCTGGAATTGTCCTTCAATGCATACATGCTATGCCACACAGGTGTCCACATTCACACACTTGGAACACCCCCCCATGAACACACATCATACAACAATAACAGCAACAGCAACACCAAAAATGTGCTAAACAGAATAAAATGCAGGCACAGAATAATAAATGTTGAGTACATAAAAGAAATATTTTTGGTGTGTGTGTTTTGTGTGTGTGTGTTTTGTGTGTGTGTGTGTGTGTGTGTGTGTGTGTGTGTGTGTGTGTGTGTGTGTGATAGAACACATGTGGGGGTCAGAGGACATTTTGGTGTCTGCCCTTGTCTTCAGTCTTACTGGATCACTTGAGACAGGTTGTTTATGGCTCTGCTTGCCAAGCTGGCTGGTCTGGAAGCTTCTGGAGATTTACCTGTTTCTACCTCCTTTCTTGGTGTGGGCATGTTTAGTTTACAGGTGCCGGCAACATTGTTTGGCTTTTAAAAACAAATGTGGGTTCGGGGGATCCAGGCTCAGGTACTTATGCTTTCATAGCAAGTACTTTATCCTGTGAGCCACCTCCCCAGACCCCCAAACTGTAGGGTTTTTTTTAAAAGCAGTTTAGAAATGTCATGCTTGCCTCCCAAACATGAGGACCTGAGCTTGATCTACAGAACTCAGTAATGTCAGGTATGAAGGGAGGAACGTGCTTATCATCCCAGTACTGGGGAAGTAGACAGGAAGATAGCTCCCTGGAGCTTGCACCACAATAGCCTACTTGGCCAGTTCCAGGCCAGTAAGATAACTTGACTAAAACAAAAACCAAAAAGTAGATGACATGTGAAAAATGACGACCAAGAACATCCCCTGGCCTCTGCACGCAGGTGCTCTCACACATGAAAAACATTTCCAGATACATGATGTGTCACATTGAATTATGTAACATGATTATATAAGGTCTTTTGTTCTATTCATTAATTTATTGCTGATATTGAATTTTTAATAAGTACTTAAAACTACATTTTGTCTTAAAATTTTGTATTGAGCTGCTTTCTTATTCACATTGGGTTCTTTGTCTAAACTTCATTTCCTGACTGAGCACACTTGTTTTTTTTTTACCAGATTACATAATCACGACTGTTTTACTGAGAGGCTAAGCATTGGGATGCTTTGTTACACACTAATGACTAACTGATACATAAGGCTAAACTTAGAGAAGTTTTATACAGACACACACATATAAACTTATTTTCAAGAGACTAGCTTCTTAGCACTGTGGTGTTATTTTTTATGTTAAGAGAATTGAAAAAGACAGTCATTGACAATTTCAGCATCAGATTCTGGAATTCTTTATGTCATCTATTTGTCTTACTCAGTAACTATAACTGAACCCCAAATTAATTGCTCTTGTGTTATGTTAATAAAACATTTAAATAGTTGTGAATACTTTTGAGTGTATTAATTTACTTAATGTGGGGGGCAGACCTGGCCACTTGCTGTTTTGTAGCCATTTCTGCAAGTCTTAGAGTCTCCGAGCAGCATATCACAGTGGAGGAGGATGTTAGTACTTTCTGGAAAAATGGAAAAATCACATTTGCCATTCTAGTTCAGACCAAGGCGTGTGGGCCTAACTGTCCACATGGGTTGAACTCTTGGGAGATCCACCCCAAGTGGGACCCTGTTGAGAAATGGTTCTACGTCACAGATGTCAGGCTCACGGAGATCCTTCATGTTGAGGTATTTTCTATCCTTTATTTGAGTGTAGTTCAAGCTTTTCTATGGATGTTTTGACGCCTTCAGAAACTCGAAATAACAATTGAACAATCCCACTCCTCTGGAATGAAAACACGCAGAAGTAAATAAATAGCACTTCTGGAAGCCCAAATAAATAGAAAACTCAGCTCGGGGGCTGTGGACCAGTGTCCACAACATCCAGTCAAGATAAAGTGTGTAAAGCCAAAAGCATCACAGGTGTTTTGGTCTGATTTTCCAGGGATTCTGTTGTAAACCACACAACTACTTTCTCCAAAACTTAATTAATTATTTTTAGTCATCTGACCTATTTGTCTTCAAATGGATTATAATTCAGTTAGGTTTAGACTTTAGGTTTGACATTAAAATAAGATGTACTATTTCTATTTGTGTATTAATTAGCCTAAAAAAATCAGGTGTCTTTGTGTTATTTTTCAAACAAATTATGTTTCCCTTCCCCTCCCTCCACCCTCCCTTCCCTCTGTGCCCTTTCCCTGGCCTAGCCTGGCTTCACTTGTTGCAAGTCCTTTTTATATCTCGTTTCTCTCAATGCCTCTTGCTCCCCCTTCGGAGTGTTCTCTAGTATTCTAGCCTATACCCTCTCTCAGCCCCTTGTTACCCACATAGAAATGTTCAAAGACAGGATCCACACGAGAGAGAATATGCAATTTTAGTCTTTCAGGCTCTGAGTCCTCTCGCTTAGTATATTCCAGTTACATCCATTTCTTGCAAAGTTCATTTCTTTACAGCTTAATAAAATTCCACTGTGTACATATAAGATGTGCTATTTCTTAGGAAACCTTAGGTTCTGCTGGCCCTCTCTACATCCTGTCTTCCTATGGTGACACTAGGAATAGTATCTAGGCCCATGCCATGGTGGGTTCCCCAGAGCCCTGTGACTAGGTGGTCCTTGACCCATGAAGACTATGTAGGGTCAGGTGTGGCTGGCTTTCACTGTGGTCTGTACACAGCCCAGGCTGCACGTCCTGTGGACATTTGTCAATCAGAATGAGTTGGGTGTTGATAGTGCCCATGGCTTTTTTTTCACCCGGTTGATGGGGTTATTGGCCTGGTTGTATATTTCATCATGAGAGGGTATCACTATGAAAGATACAGCTTTGTTCTTAATATATGTTCTTAGAAGAAAATTTTGATGCTGAAAGCCCTCAGGCCTTGGAGTTCCTACTTAACGCAATCACAAATTTTCTCTTGATTTCTACTGAGGAATTGGGCTTTGTCATTTATTTCCCTCATTTTGCAGCTTCTCATGAAGTCTGTCCATATTTAGGCAAAGTGGCCCATATTGTGTGAGACGAAGGAGTCTCTCCCTCACCTGTGTGGAAGAGCTGATGGAGCAAAACCTCAGTCTGAGGCGTGTGAGTCAGGTAGGCCCAGATGAGAATGTTTCTAACACGAGAGACATCTTTTGAACATGAAGTCATCATACTTGAGGTTACTTTGAACTTTCTTCATTGTCTCTTATGATTTGTACTATAATCAACATGCTTCAGTTTCAGGCTAAGAAACACTGGAGTAAAGGAAAAAAAAATGAACACAAATGTGAATCTGTATGCCAGCCAGAGACTTCCACACTGAAGAAATGTTACACCATGATCAATATTTAGTGAAACGATTTGGCTCCTGGGCCATTTTTTTAAAATGGCTTTTGGGTTCAAGAATTTTGAAAAGTCAGATTCCTTGTAATTTAAATTTCCTCTAAGCAAGGAAGTATACTATGTGATTAATTTTTTAAAAAATATATACTTAGGAGTTGAAGTTGTATAATTATCTTAATGCTCTGGAGAGCCTCTTTTGTGACTAAACATTGGAACTTGTTCTGTTGAATGTGGGGAATGCATCCAGAAAAGCTTAAGGGAACGTAGCCTACGCAGGGCAATTTGCTAGTCTTACATAGAAAAGGTCTAACCGAAAGGGTGATAAATAGCATGATTTTGTCTATGAAAGTTTGTATTAGAATTTTGTCTCCTCATCCTCTTTTTAGGATTAAGTAATAATTGCAGCTCATTTTTTTGTAGTTCTTTTATAGTTTTGGGTTATGTGCAAGCTGGCTGTGTGAAATTGAACTCATTTCATCTGTGCAAGGAAGCTTGTTTTTAGAAAGACAACAACAGTCACTTTTGATAAAGTCTAAGTGTCCTTAGAGATAGACTACCTGGAATCTTAAAGTAGGAGCCAAGGTCATAATCGAGATTGCCACTGTCTCTGGCAAGTATGGCCTCTCTCAGTGAACGGTAACTATCAAGGGTTCCAAGTTTAGCATTTTTAGTTGAAGTAATTCATAAATCATGGGCAGTGGTTTTTAATCCTAAGTAGAATTCCCCTTGATTTCTAAGAAGTCTGCACAAATGTTTATAAGAACATAGCCTGGAGTATTTTAAGTGTTGCATACCAACAGTAAAGACAATTTTATGCATGATATCAGTCATTCAAATTTATTAAGTAAAAGTGCATTCTACATTTTAGGGAGAAAATTTAAATATAAATATATAGCCATATATATGTTGTGTGTAGGCTTTAAGCTCTTTACTTTAACAGACTTCTTCTTCTTCTTCTTCTTCTTCTTCGTCTTCGTCTTCTTCTTCTTCTTCTTCTTCTTCTTCGTCTTCGTCTTCTTCTTCTTCTTCTTCTTCTTCTTCTTCTTCTTCTTCTTCTTCTTCTTCTTCTTCTTCTTCTTCTTTGTGTGTGTGTGTGTGTGTGTGTGTGGTTATGTGCCATTGTGGTGGTGGTGGTGGTGGTGGTGGTGTGTACATGTGTGTGTGTTATGTGTGGTATATGTGTGTGTAGTATAGGTGGTGTGCATGCCTTGTGTGTACACATATGGAGGTCAGTGGAGAATATCCTTTTCTATTGCTCTTCAATGTTCTTTCCTTGAGACAGTACCTGGAGCTGCTTTTTTCGGGTCAGAGGGGCTGACCAGAGCAACTGAGAGATTCTTCTGATTCTTCTGTCTCCCCTCCCCTACAGGACTGGGGTTTCAGACATGTATGGCCACACCCAGCTGTTTACATGGAGTTTGAGGATGGAACTCGGGGTCTCAGTCCCTCATGCTTGTACAGAAAGTGGTTTTACCCACTGAGCATTTCTCTGGTCAGAACAGGTCTTTGGACCAGCTTGGGAACTTGATCTGACTGTGTGCCTGTGGGGAGGAAAGCAGCGATGCCTGTTTAACAGTGTGTTAGATGGGTTAACTTACTAAAAATCCTAAGTAACAAAACCTTAATTCTTCATCATAGGAAATGTGAAGCATTCCGTCAAACCGAGACACATTCAGGTTGGTTATTAGTGTGACTCAAAGAATGTAATTTAACATATTTTCCTTTAAAAATTTTTCTGTTATTTTGGAGATTTAATTTTTTTTTTTTACTATGGGTTCAGCATTCATGAACACATAGCCAGAAAAACCAACAGCTAGATGGCTTCATATGTAATTAGTTTAAATTAGCTTTAAAAATTGTGTAGGGGGAGGGGACTCTTATTTATAATAGACTAATAAGGATGTGTTTCCATTGGCTTTCATTCATTTAAATACCTTTTTTTTTCCCTTTCCAACATCACACATGCTAACCATACAAATGCATTTTGAATTTGAAAGAGAACTGCTGTAGACAGTTCCATAATGCTGGGATGAAAATCCAACCGAACACAGTTTGATGGCAGGAAGGAATCTATTTCAAACTTACAGATCCAGAGAAAGTTCCAGCAGTGGTGGAAGACGCTGGCTCATACCCATAAATCCAAGCAGAGAGAAAAAAACCTCCACCAGCCAGCAAACACCAAAAAGAAGCAAGCAGGAACCCCCTCCCAGAGCTCAGACCTCTGTAAACCTTTGGGCTAGAATTTAAATTCACTTCAGTGACATCTCCCCCACCTCACCACAGTAGGAGTCTACCTGCTAGGGGCTAAAGCTACAAACTCGATTTTAATAAAATACCTGAGTCTATTGGGAACATCCATTCAAATTACCACAAGGACATTTCAGTAAAACTAAAAATTCTACTGTGTGTGTGTGTGTGTGTGTGTGTGTGTGTGTGTGTGTGTGTGTGTGTGTGTGTGTGTTTTAGAATCAGGAGCTATACAGTCTAGGCTGGCCTCAAACTTGCTATGTAGCTAATGATGTCCTTGAAATCCCGATCCTCTTACCTCAGCTTCCCAAATTCTGGGATTACAGTTATGCACCACTCTACCTGACTCTTACAGAGTTTCCAATCACTTGCATTTGCTGACTTTGGGGCTGTTTCTCAGTGCTGGGAGGTCATGGCTGGCAGAGGCATCTCCTGTTGCAGGTGTATAGTCCCCCACTGCTACTTAGCATTGAGGAAGGAAAAATGCACACAAATGTATGTTTGCACTTTTATCTGCTTTCTCCCATTTCCTCACCCTGAGGCCATGCTACGTAGGAGGGCCAGGACAAAGCTGACTGGCACCTCTTGTAGGCTGACAGAAAGAAGGGACAGGAGTGGGAGCTTTGGTGTCAACGTTCCTTGTGAAGTGTGCCTTGCATGCTCTCACTAGACTTAGGTTTGTTTGTGATTAAGTTTCTCTGTAGACCCCAGCCTATTCCTGAACTTGTGGTCCCCCTGCCTGCGCTTCCTGAGCGCTGGGATTGCAAGCATGCACCACTATACCAGATCATGGACGCAGCTCTTCTAGAAGGTCTGAAGCCCCCCAGGAAGTCTATTACATCATGACCTTCTATGTTTAGCTTTATTTTTTCTGGGGAAAGTTGTAGTTTTTCTCAGATCATCAAAGAATTCTCTGTCCTTTAAACAGTCTGTGAACCAAATATTTAGAAGTGATTGATGAGGAGCCAAGGAGATACCTTAGCCAGTAAAGTGCTTACTCTGCAAGCCTGAGGACCTGAGCTTGAACCCCAGGACCCATGTAAATGCTATGTAATTGTAAATTCTGCCTGTAATTCCCAGTGCTGAGGAGGTAGAAATAGGTGGGACCTTGGAGCTCATAGGACTGCCAGTCTAGCCTAACTGGTGAGCTTCAGGCCAGTGAGAGACCCTTTTTCAAAAAGAGGTGGATGGTGTATGTTGGGGTCATCATTCTAGTTGCTGCCCAGAAAGAACCCAATCTAAAGCGGCTTATAGAGGAATGGGTTTATTTGGCTTACGGACTCAAGGGGAGACTCCATTCTGGCAGGGAAAACGATGGCATGAGCAGAGGGCTGGACATCACCTCTGCCACAGCACTGCAAACAGCGGCAGGAAGGTGTGCCAAACACTGGCAAGGGGAAGCTGGCTTATAACCCCATAAGCCTGCCCCAACAACACAGCTTCATCGAGGTTGTAAAACCCAAACTGCCATCAGCTGAGGATG
>PVHP010045134.1:0-13720 GCA_004024765.1 Zapus hudsonius | reverse complement strand
CGCAGTGCTTGCTTTCTAATTTTAGAACCTAATTATCCCATGAAGACCGAGGAGAATGTCTCTCCTCTTGAGCAAGGGCACCGCTTCCTACAAAATTACTCCAAAAAATGGGCAAGACTTAGCCAAAGACAAAATTGGGTTATTATAACAAATCAAGATGTTAAAATAATAATAAAAACAGAGTGTTCAACCTCCTCCCTGTGCCGGATAGCTAAGGCAGATGGAAAATAACAAGGATGCCAGGTGTAAACTTGGCTCCCAGAAGGACAAAGATGATCACAGGAAAGGACATGGCATTCATTGAGTGCACCCCGTGAATGCTTCGGTGCTGTATGAGGTACTTTCTTACCTTACCTGAGCCCCAGCTCTCAGAGGAAGAAGTAAACTCTTGGCTGTGGGGTTCAGGGAGAGAGCTCTGTTCCTTCCTCTGCAGAGCTCCAGTGTCCCGGCAGCAAAGCCACTGTGGCTGCACCGTGTGCCGGTGTGGGTGGCATGCCTGTGCCTCCTACTTTTATTCCCGCTGGCCTGGGATCCTGATTCTAAGAACTCAGCCACACACACCACCAGGGACATACACGAGAAGGCAAGTCACTGGGACAGAAGCACAGACCAAAGCTTCTGGCAGACTATTTTCACTGAAAACAGGACAGTGGACAAATGAATTCTAGAAAATGGGTATCAGCATTTGGTTTCACAAGTCTTGGGTAGTAGAGCAAATGCTTATTATGTTAATAAAAGATAAACACCCCAATACAGCAAAAATATAGATATCAGGAATAGGCTAGCAGAAAGAATGTAAAAGTAAGAAATCCGTCTTGGAGATGGGCAGTGTGGAGAATTTCTTGGTGTCTTTCTGTGTTTTCTATCTGATAATGCATCTAATTTTCTTCCTAGCCAGAATAACAGGTCTAACAGAAATTGAAAGACAGCTGGCAAGGTCATAACTAACTCTCCAACTAGCCCAATGTCCTCCCTCCAAAATGTCCAGGAAGCCCGAGGAAGTGGAACTGGGGAGGCTTGGCCACATCCTGACTCTGACGCTCTGTGGAAAGACTTCTTCCCCACATCCCTACAGCAGTGACCACGCACTGGCCATCACAGGACACCACACTCACAAAGACCCAGGACTTTGTAACAGTTAAGGGCATCGGCTCTGCCTGCAGTGAGGAAAGACACCAGTCACCAGCTAAAGGTCCCCTTGTGACAGAGAGGAATCAGAGTTCCATGAGGCTTGACTGACTTTACAGGGACTAACAGAGAACAATGAAAACATGGGCTGAAGTGCTACAGCTGTGTGACTTATATGTGACATGATATGTAGTCACAGAGGCACCAGAAAATGCCAGCTTACAGTTCACCCTGCCTCCTGGCCTGAGATCTCCTCTCTAAGATAATCACACACACACACACACACACACACACACACACACACACACACACACACACACATCTATACATATGCTTGCAACAGTTAATTTCACGAGTCAACTTGACTGGACTTCAGGTGCCCAGATATTTGGCCAAATATGATTTGAGGTGTTTGTAAGGGTATTTGTGGAGGATATTAGCACTGGGATCCATAAGCTGAGTAAAACAGGTGGCCCTCTCCAGGATGGGGCCTTATCCCACCCACAGAGGGGACACTGGTCTTCTCCAGACAAGGGCTTTGACTTTCTGGCTTCTCAGCCTTCAGTAACCCCTGGTGCTTAGCCTGTGTCTTCTGGGGTTTCTCAGACTTCAAAATCCCATGAGTAATTTCCTTCTAATAAAACTAGAGAGATCGAGAGAGTAGATGACAGATGATTGATAAGAGAGACAGATAGATGATTGATAAAGAGTTAATGATTGATAGATGATTAATAAGCAGATGATTGACAGAAAATAGATGATAGATCGATAAACAAATAGGTGATTGACAGATGATAGATGATTAATAAATAGATGATAGATATATAGATGACAGACAGGTAAATTGATGATAAATCAATCTCTCCATTCCCATTGGTTGTGTTTTTCTGGAGAACTTAGACAAGAGATACATGTATGTGTACACTGTGCCTATGTGTGTGTGTGTATATTTGTATTTGTAGATCTACATAGACACATATGTATGTATATCTATATATGTATGTGTGTTCACATTTGTAGCTCTACATAGACATATATGTATGTATATCTATATATGTGTGTGTGTTCACATTTGAAGATCTACATAGACATATATGTATGTATATCTATATCTATATGTGTGTATACATAGATAGATAGAGACAGAGAGAGGACTGTCAGACCAAGTGTCTTCATACAACTTTGTAGATATACACCTATACAAATGTGTGTATGTATGTATGCATGCATATACATACATATGCCCTGAGGGGGAGAGTGGGAGCTGTAACATCAAAGGTTAGGGTCCTTCCCCTGGGTCATTTGCACAGCTTGGAAGCCAAGCATTCGTTTCCCAAGGACGCACTTCAGCGCAGGTTGCAATGGTGAGTGTGTCTACCGGAATCCTCCTCACAGCTCATGACACCCGCAAACGACTCGTCTTTTCAAGCTGCACTACCTTCCTCTGAGACACCAGGTAACAATGACAAGTGTGACCTCTCTAGATCCAGGACTTCAATGCTGGTTTGGTGCATGTCACCATGGCCGTGCTCATTCACCGTTTCCTTCGGTCTCCTCACCTGCCTGTACACTCTCCTCTCTGCCTTCGACAACACTGTCAAGAAAGATGCTGGTGTGCTTCAAATGTTTCAGAACATGAATGAAAAACCGACATTAAAGAGTCGGAGAGTTTCATGTGGAAATGCAGACTTTCAAATGCTCCCAAAAATCACGGAGCTGGAACCTGGCACTTATGCGCCCACCTGATCATCGCTAGCTGGGGACACCCCAGCGCCCCCACAAGCAGGGAGGGCACATGCGTGGTCGCTGCAGCCCCTGCCCAGCCCACATGCACAGGGGATGAACAACTTCTTAGGCTGCAGCTCAGTGACCACAGTTGTGGCATCCAGGGCTGGTGTGACCTGAGTCCCCATTGTGCCCTGCACCTGACCCTAGTGACCTCCAAGGTAAAGACTCATTCCTAAGACTGCTCAGCAGATGAGGAGCAGATCCAGGATGTGAGCCAGGTATGTGTAATTCCAAACTGCCCTGTCCACAGGACCAAGAACCCAGGGTTATGGGTTCGTGCTGTTATTCACTGGGCATAAAGGAATTCTAACAAAACCAGAAATGGACCGAGAAATGCATCAAGTCCAGGTTTACAAGACTGATTTTTTTTGTATTCTTATGGAGATCATGGAAGAATAAAGAAAATAGATTTAAAGAAATTGAATTTTGGCACATTCCATCACTTCCAAGAGTCTAATCACAGGGAAATAAAGAGAATAAAACCGAAACCTAAAAGAAATTAACACCTGCCAGAAACCCTGGAGTTTTGGCTATTTTCCATGCCTACGCATCATCCTGTCCTTTATCACAAGATTGACATCATGTTGGGAAAATGCCTCATCAGTACAGGTGGAGCTGAGACACAACCCTGAATCTAACATCCATGAGACACAACCCTAAATCCAGTGCCCATGAGATACAACCCAAAGTCTAATGCCCAAAGACTCTGTGTGGTGCCAAGATCCCTCAACAGGAGCCTCTTGAACACTCTATCTCAATGGGCAGCCAAGGAGAGACCAGAGTGGGAAGGTGAGAAGACGAGGTTCAAGTTCAGAGGTCAAGGTGACTGGAGGCCAGTGCAGTTGCTGCTCCATTGTCTGTGGGTGGGAGAATTCTCCTTACAGTGGCAGAGCCACAGGGTAGGGACACCTTGGCCAAAGGAAAGGATGGACATGCAGGGCTCTTCCTCCAGGAGTGCCTTTGATGGCTAAAGCCATCAAAATTGGGGGCCTTCTGAGAGATGCCCCCATTCCAGGCTCTGCTTGCTTCCTCCTTAAGGGGCTGTCCTTCCAGCCACTCACCCTCAAACAGCCTCCTTCCAGCAGCCTGTCCAACCACAGCTCCTGCTTGCAGATGCCTGTATTTCCATTCCTAATCATCTATGTCTCCATCACCACCCGACAGCCTGTGCATTTGTCATTTACACATAATTCTTTTATTCATCATCGATTCACCCACCTATCCACCTACCACATACCCATCCATCCATGTAGCCACCTATCGATCTACCACCTACCTGTCCATTCATATATACATCTATGCATCCACCACCTACCTGCCCATCCATGTATCCACCTATCCATCCACCACCTACCTGCCCATCCATGTATCCACCTATCGATTCATCATCTACCTGTCCATCCATATATATATATATATATATATATATATATATATATATATATATATATATATACATCCACTGCCTATCTGTCCGTCCATATATATACACACATCCAACCACCACCCCCAATCCCTCCACCACCCACTTCATCCATCATTCTCAGGACCCTGTTGAGCTTGAGGCCCTGTGATGCAGAACAAGCTGTCTACTGTCCCTGCCTACTGTCCCTCATATACAAGTCTTCCATGACTTGGTATCCAGGTAGCATTTAAATGATAGCTTGGTGAGTGCTTCAAGGGCACCTTCAGGTTGCTAAAGAGCTCAGACAAGAGCCTCTACCTGGATGGTTAAGGATCAGGAATTAAGGAACACCAGCAGCATAACAGCACTGAGGCTGAGATCTACAGTCCTCACAAAGATGGTCTGTATTGGTACCCAGGCTCTGCCAACCTCCTGCTCTGTGATATGGACATGCAGCCCATATGCAGACCTTCCCAAGGTCTCCCTTTCTTTATGTTCAGAAAGGGGAGTAATAACACTGGGGAGCTCAGTGTTGTGGAGACTTTAGGGAGGAAAAGGATGAGAACAGCACTGTATCTGGAAGATAAGTGCAGACCCCCCCCAAGACAGACTGTAGATACTATCCTAGACCCATCACTGAAGAACCTTCCGGCAACACAGGGAAGGAAATGCACCCAGACCAACCATAATAAAAAACACAAGATGGTCTGTCAAAAGAATAACTCCTCTCCTCCTGCTGGCTGTTAGTTTTTCCTTACAATATGCCTGTTCAGGGTTATTTCAAATCTGTCTAAGTTGGGTCCAAAGGTTAGCACAATGATGCGGAAAGGATCAGTGCCGTAGTTACTGCATTGTGCGGCATGAAGAGAGGAGAGGTGTCCTTCATGGAGATGAGTGTCCACGAATAATCCAGTCCACAGCATCTTTACCAGCCAGGTGCTGAGATGTCATGGCCCCACCAACTGTGTGTAACACCAGGAGAGGGGCGAAGGGCATGGCAGACGGGAGTGAAGGTCACTGAAAGTTGTGCACAACACAACGACCAGACTGGGCCCCAAGGAAAAGATGTCAGCTGGAAATGTCACCCTGGCAGAGCTGGTCAGGCCATACAGGAGAATGTCTGACATGGACTGGGGGTGGACAGACACACTGCTTTTAAAGCCTGGGGTGCCTCTGCCTGGATCATTCTATGCTGTGGCTGGCCACTTTGGTCAGAGTCTACTTGTGAGATCAAGGTCTTCGGTTCCCTCAGTCTCCTGGGCAGGTGAGCTCTGTTTCCTGTGATGTCACATGAACAAGGTGAACACCCAAGGACAAGGAGTTGAGGGACGCTTAACCGCTTTGCCATTTATCTCTAACCACCCCCACATGCACATAATATACATACATGCACACACATGCACGCACACACACATGCATGCACACACATACACACAAATATATACACACGCATGCACACACGCACATACATACATGCACGTGCACACATGCACACACACGCACACACACAAGGTCAAGTATCCTGCTTGCTATCCATGCGGCTCTGAAAGGTCACAGACTTTTGTCCAGATCATACAGACAGCACATGGCATGCAGGGCTCACTGGGTCTCCTTGCTCAATGCCCAGCTCACACCACTTCTCCTCCATCACACCTACCAGCATGACCAACATGGACTCAAGTGGCAGTCAGACTTATGTAGTGTGAAGGTGAAATGCCTCCCTCAGACTCATGGGTTACTTGGGTTACTTGGTCCTTGGTGGTGCTGTCTGGGAAGTTGGAGAACCTTTGGGGAGGGGAAGGGAAGGGGAGGGGAGAGGAGGGAAAGGAAAGGGAAGGGGAGGGAAAGGGGAGGGGAGGGAAGGGAAGAGGAAGGGAAGGGGAGGGGGGAAGGTGGGTCTCAAACCCAAATCAAGCAGACTTCAGAGGCTGTGTTTGTAAACACAGAATGAACCGTCAGACCCCATCATGGCTCTGGCCATGAAAACATTCAAACATAACTCATGTTGCAAACTCTCCCTCAGCTCTCCCGGGCTCAGACTCTGCTCACTTAATAGGCCATAAAGAGGAACCCCAGGAGCTCTGAGCCAAATCTCCATGGAAAAATGACATTCCTACTAAACCCAGCCAACATAAAGATTAGACATTCCCCAACAACAGTATGTAGTTGAATGGTTAGAGTGAAGAGAATACTTTGCGGAAAACTCCGTCTGATAATCCCCATC
Source organism: Zapus hudsonius (assembly GCA_004024765.1). NCBI lineage: Eukaryota > Metazoa > Chordata > Mammalia > Rodentia > Dipodidae > Zapus > Zapus hudsonius. The sequence goes on along the minus strand of PVHP010045134.1, from coordinate 7,175 downwards.
AATGAATCTGTTACAAAGTCTTTGGTTTCCTAAGAACCTGCTTCTGGAAGTTGTGAATAATTAATGGTGCTAGACATTAACCTGCACACTTTGACCACACAAGAAGCCACAGTCTGAAGCCATGGAAAGTAATCCATCATGGGCACGGGCACTTCCTTATTAAAATTAAATGTATCATTAGCAGCCCCTGAGAATATCTTGTCCAGTGACGAAAGGAATCTTCCGTGACACGCAAGCTCAGGCCTCCTAAAAGCCTCCCTGTCCAAAATAAGCTCATTTCACAAAGCCCTCCCTGTGTGACTACTGCAAAGTGTCCTCAAAGCTGAGCAGACACCTCATCAGCAGCTGTGAGTGCCCACAGAGACCCTCAGGATGGAGCACCTTGACCTTCCCTCTTAGAAGGAGAGGGATGGGAGGGGCATCAGACCCTCAGCTGGAATCCCAGTCACTGGCTCCTGTAGCTCTCAGCCAGCTGTGTGGAATTCTGCCCCAGGTGAACATGGAGTGTGTGCAAGGTAAAATGAAGGGAGTTCCAACTAGGTAACTATGGGAGGTTGATGTTCATGGTGGGGTGAAACTTTGGGGATATGGCTCCTCTGGGGTCACATATACCTTTGCAAGTACCCCTTCCCTCACACTCGGTAACTAAGTTCATCCAACTCACTGGCTCACCAAGCTGGACCTCGGTGGCATCATACTTCGGTCTGTGATATGATAGGCAATTCCACGCGATCAAGACAAGAGAAGTTGTGCTGTCTTCCACGGAGATCATCAGGACCACTAAGGAAGAAGGGTGGGCACCCAGCACCGCCAGCTCGGGTGGTCTACTCCACCCCATGTTGCTGCAGGAAGCTGGAGGACTCTCCTATCATGGAAACGTCTAGTTGACTAAAATGACTTCAAAACGAAAAGCATAGGAGATGTAGGAGATTTTAGAAAGCAAGACCTCACAGCTCACCAAACACGGTGGGGCACACCTGTACCCCAGAACATGGGAGGCTGAGGCAGGAGGATTGCTATAAGGCTGAGGGAAGCCCGGGCTGCATAGCAAAACTCTTTCTCAAAAATCTAAAAAGGGGATGGAGATATGGCTCAGTAGTTAAGGCACTTGACTGCAAAACCTAATGACGTGAGTTCCATCCCCCAGCACCCACATAAAGCCAGATACACAAAGTGGCGCATGCATCTGGAGTTCATTTGCAGTGGCTAGAGGCCCTGGCCCTGGCATTCTCTCTCTCTCTCTGTCTCTCTGTCTCTCTGTCTCTCTCTCTCTTCCTCTCCCTCTTTCCTGCTCTCCTTCTCTCTCTCTCTCTACTTTCAAAGAAATAAATAAAAATATTTTTTAAAAAATAAAAATAAAGACCAGCATGGTGGTGCACATCTTTAATCCCAGCACTTGGGAGGCAGAGGTAGGAGGATCACTGTGAGTTTGAGGCCAGCCTGAGACTACATAGTGAATTCCAGGTCAGCCTGGGCTACAATGAGACATCCAAAAACCAAAACCAACAACAAAAAATAATCTTTTTAAAAATTAAGGTTTTTTTAAAGCCCTGTGGTTGTCTGTCACTCATCTTTTCCTCAGCTTCCCTCAGTCCCATCACCACAACCTCCAGGCTCTGCAAACCCAATCTCCTTCAGCCCATTAAGGCAAGCTATGGGGGACCTTCCAGAATACATTCTCCCACAGGCAGGTCTGGGGGCCTATGAGGCTCCAGGGGAAATGAACCGATCTTCTCACCACTTAGTATGTCTTTGTGAAACAGCCCCTGGATGAAAACAGTGCTGCTTTCTTGGGCTGGTCCCCCAGCCCCTGCACGTGGCTCCAAGCTGCGCTTCAGGCAAAGGCCCTATTCACATTTGGGCACTCAGAAGCTCTCGTCCTGTGAGCCCCCTAATTCCTCTCTCTCCCCACAGTGCCCTGGCCTGCTCAATGGGGAGCCTTGTCCACGAGGAGCACAAAGCTGCCTTTGCCCAGGGGGACGAGGGAGTCTGCAGCTGAGGGGGCGTCTCTCCTCGCCCATGTGACTGGCCCCTTCTTCCCCAGAGCACTGCAGGTGACCCTGCCAGGGAGTGCACACATCTCGAAACTCCTGAGGGCCTTTCGCCTGGCAAGTGAAGAAGGCAAATAAATGTTGGGGGGAGGGAGGGGGAAGAAACACAGTCCTCAGAGAACACTGTTCAGAAGTGGCCCCTGAGTGAATGTTCTCATAGATGACAAGGACCTCCCTGGCACTGGGGCAAGATGCTAACTGGGTAAGGATGATAAAGATGAAATAGGTGAATGAATGGATGGATGGATGATAGAATAGTGGGTGAGAGATGATGATGTCAGACAGACAGATGATATAGATACACAGATACATAGACAAATAGATGATACACAAATACGTAGATGACAGGTAGATATATAGATAGATGATACAGATTGATCGATAGGGATACACAGACAAATTGGTGATATATACATAGATGATAGATACATAGATAGGTATATATACATATACAGATGAGAAATAGATAAAGACATACATAGAGAGAAATACATAGATATATAGATGAGGAATACATAGAGAGGTACTAACTACATACATAGGCAGACAGATATATAAATGATAGACACATAAAGATAGAAGATGAATGGATGGGCAGATGGGGAGAGAGAGATCAAACAAGTCCTCCGAGAACTCATGTGCAGGGTTATTGCTCTTGGTCACCATTGAGCAATCCTGAGAAACGAGGCACAGAGCGTTACTAGTTATGAGAGACCTGCACTCGCATTAACCTATGAAGGGTTCATGGGCCATCCAGGGAGCAGCTCTGTTTGAAAGCAAGCTCTCCTCTGGCACACGTGCCCTTACTCATGTGGATGCACCCTCTCCCACCACGAGTGAGGCAGCAGGTGACCCTCACTGGAAGTTGAGCAGTACCAGCACCATATGAGTGGACTCCTCAGCCTCCAGAACTATGAACCAAGCATACTTGATTTCTCTCTACAAATCCCACCTCTCAGATACTTTGCTATAACAAGAGAAAGAAGTTCAGACAGACAGAAGATGCTTCTTAAACAGGAGGGCACAGCTGAATCACAGATGCAGATGGGGAACGTGACCTCATCAATGTCACCCAGTCCCTCCTGCCTATGCCCCCCCCACCTCTTCCCAACACCAGGCTTCATTTCCATACCTGATAGATGACAGGAAAAGTTCCCAAGCAGAAACCGACTCGCACTGAATAGAACTGATTTTTGACCTGCTCATTTCTCTGCTTCCCCCACTCGTCACTCCCCCAGCTACTCAAAGCCAAACCTTTGGATCATCCTGGTTTTCTCTCTCTCGGCCACCAAGCATTGGGCTCCTCACTAAGCCAGCAGACCCTGCCTTCCAGATATACAGCAGATGGCTACTTTTCACCATGGCCGCCTCCATTACCATCTTTGCTAGATTTCTCCTGGATGTGGAGCCACAGGTGGATATCAGTACAGGAGGTTCAATGGGAAGACCATCCTCCAAAAAGGAGGGAATAGGGAAGGCCAGGGAAGGAGGGAAGGAAACCCCCACACAGGTGAATTCTCATGGTCACAGGAGAGTAGGGAAAGAGCCACCCATCCCAAGGATGGTAGACCGACCGGGACACCATGAACCCATCCATCAGCTGAGCAGTTGGGAGGGCTAAGGTCCTAGGCACCCAGTTTGTGCTCAGGCAAGGTAGACAGGGGACCCTGTATTGTATATGTGCTGGTGGGAAGCTCTTTGAACAAGTGCCAGTTTTCATGGTGTGAATACTCCCCACTGCAGCCAGCTTCCAGCTACCAGTGTGTGACATCATCAGCTTGTATCAGTCCTAAGACTGAACCGCTGGCTCCCACAGAGCGGCCGCTCCCTGCCACATGGCTGACTTGGAACCATTACCAAAGACCAAAGCACAGGTGGTCCAAGGTAGGAGGAAGCAAGAGATGCCAGCTAGTGGACAGCTCACGCCTCACCACCACAACCTCCATCTAAGTGGCCTTCCACTCCTCCCTTGCCCAGTGCTGGGTAATCTCCCGTTGTGGCAGGACCCACCGCCTTCACGGGGTCGGCTCTCAGAACTAAGCTCACATGCCTTCCCTGCCCAGGTCTCCTTCCCAGTTCCCAGCATCCCACCTTGCCCACAGGCCACACCGGCTCCCTGTTCCTCCAGCACTCACCTGCATGGAGGCCTCTGCACTTGCTGTTCCCTCTGCCTGGAATACTGCACTCCAAGCTGCCCCCATGGCTAACCACAGCCCAGAGGCCTCTCCGACCCTCCATCACACATGTAGAGGCTCCTTCCCCGGCCTTGGTTTTATCATCACACTGGGCAGCAGGACCACCCAGAGTCACATCACAGTCTACTTCTCCCTTGTCTGTTCCCCTCCTCCATGGACTATTCACTCCATGATGGCAGGATTTATTTCACCATCTCCATTGCTATAAGACACATATCCCCAAAGTACTGACATATATCCATTAAGTGTCCAGTCAATCACATTTTTCAGGCAGTGACAGTTCATACCGGGTCCATCATAACCTCCTTGCACAGAAATCACCAACTGAAAACTCCTGGGTGGACATCCACTCAAATACCACTCAGCTCTGGTCCCCAGATATCCTGGCCTGTCCCCCACAGAACATAGGTATCGCCTAAGACAGTAGCATCCTTGTGTCCATCACTGAAAACTGACAGGCACAGTCAGAGATGTCACTCATGCATCCTCCCAATTCCACAGGCAAGTCATGGCCTGCTTACTCAAAAAATCAGCAGGAAAAAAAAAAAAGCCAGGCGTGGTGGCACGTGCCTTTAATCCCAGCACTCGGGAGGCAGAGGTAGGAGGATCACCATGAATTCGAGGCCACCCTGAGACTACACAGTGAATTCCTGGTAAGCCTGGGCTAGAGTGAGACCCTACCTCAAAAAAACAAAACAAAAAAATAAAAAAGCAGGACTCAGAGGTGGGGGACACCCAACCAGTTCAATGGCACTGGGGTCAAGTTGGGCTCAGGTGGGAATCTGGAGCCAGTGAGCTTGTAAGGCAACACGTTGGTGGCCTGGGGTGGAGTGCCAACACCTTTCTCCCCCAACACCACAAAAATCCTACAAATGAGTTCTCTCAGTGTTTGCATTAGCTTTGGGTGAACAGCAGAATGAAGTGAGATCTGTCAGCACCTTCATGGGACTCACAGACAGGACATGGATGGCATGACATTTCTAAGCCCCTGCTCTCCGCAACCCCTTTGTGTATAGAAACCTCCAGAATAATTCAGGGTCTCTCCAGGACATGAAGCCAGACCCACTTGGGGTCAGCTTGGTCCTCCATGGAGCTGGCTGGTGTCAAGTGCCTAAGGGAGGTGACAGACCCTGGATGTAGGCACCAAGAAAATCAAGGGGAGCTTTCTGTAGCTCAGGACCTCATGGGCAGAGGGGGGCCCAGGAAGAGGCTCTTAGTTGAAGGACATTCTGAGAAAGTGACTAGCTGTTCTAGTAACTCTGGCTTAGTTCCTGCAGAACAGGCAAGTGTGAAAGTGTCCCAGCAAAAAGACGCCGTGACAACTAAATCCAGGTGAGCCCTGGAGGGGACTATGGGACAGATAAAGGCCCAAGAGGAAACCTAGAGTCTCTGACCGAAGCATGGTCTTCATTCATAGCAGCTAAATGAGGAGACTGGACCCCAGCACCATCCTGATAGGAAGCCATGCAGGAACTCCCTCCTCTGCCTTCACTCTTTCTGCAACACTGAAACTACCTAAAATTTACTTTTTACAAAAACACTGTCTTGGACAGAAGCGACGGATCAGTTAGTAAAGCGGTTGTCTTGCAAGAATGAGGACCTGAATTCTATCCCGGAAAATATATGAAATTGCCAAATATGGCAGGAGTTGCCTCAGATGAGAGCTTGAGTGCAGCAGAGGTGTGACAAGAAACAGTGTGCTGGAATTCAGGAACGTTCCGGTTCAAGATGGCTGACTAGCAGACACGCCGCGTCCCTCGGGAAACAAGGGTCAGGGTTTTCAGCGGGGATCCAGGTCGTGAACACAAGCTGTGGTCACGCTCAGAGCTCCAGACACCTCCTGGCACAGGATTCTCACCACTGGAAGCGTCCACTGAGGACCAGCGTGTGCCGGAGGCAGTGAGTTGTCAGGAGCCGGCAAGCCCGGCCAGAGCAGCCTCAGCCTGCCGACCGACAGAGGCTTTTCCTTGGCCTTGGCCGGCTTCCCTCCGGTTCCCTCCCTGTCCCTCCTGCCCTCTGTGTGTTCCGCCCTTGCTTGACTCTCATTTTCAACTTTTTTTTTCTCTTGCTCTTACTTAGCCCCTCCCCCCCATCCTCCTGGTCTGTCCCACCCCTCCAGGCCCTTGCTAATCTATTTCCTTACTTACTTTTTTTCCCCCCAACCGGGACCTGGGATCTTACATAGCCCCTCCCCCTGGCCTCCACATCTCCAGCGCCATCTGCCTGGCCCCTCTGTTCAGGTTTTTGCTAGTCTATTTTCTTGTTTACTCCCTTTTTTATTTTATTTTTTTATATTTTCTTTTTCCTCTTTTTTCTCTTCCCTTTTCTTTTTCTTCCCTCCTCCGTGGTACTTTCTGCCCACCGAACCCTGAGGCTTCCTTGAGCCCTTACCCCTATGGTTTTCCCCACCTGTCTACCCCCGCAGTCTCCCCAACCCTGGCTCCCCATGGTACCCCTGCCCACTGATTCTGCGTAATCCCCAAGCACTGGTCCCTGAGGTATCCTCAAGCTCCAGGTCCTGTGGTTTCCCCACATGCTGACCAGCTCCTGTGGTTTGCTCGCAACCTGGTTCCCATGGTTTCCCCATGTGATAAATAGTCCCTGGGCGGCAGTGACAGGCAGCTGACCCCCTACCCCATCGTACCTTACCCCTGAGGGGCCCCGCACCCCTAGCAGGCTACATAGGACCTGGCACCCCACCCTCTGCCTACTTAGTCCCCACAGCCCCACACCCTCCTCTAACAGGGTACCCCCAGTATCACCATCAAAGTCCAGCCAGTGATCTGAGGGCACACACACTCACAGATTAAACAAGTGAGTGCCCAACCATACCTGTGGAGTCCAGTGTACTCCCAGAACACACTAGCAAAGTGAAATCAGATCAAAGGCATCCCACCAATCAACTCAACTGGAATCGAAATGGGCAGAC
>PVHP010045133.1:0-13807 GCA_004024765.1 Zapus hudsonius | reverse complement strand
TGGAGATTGTGTTTGTATTTTTCAGGATACAGCGAGGGAGCTGTGGCCAATATAACCCTACCAACCGATTGCAGGCAGAAAACTGAGATCCTGGCATGAGATGAGCCACCACAGTCATATGGGGGAGGATCCATATGGAACCCCACAGAGAATGATTGGATGTACAAGGGACCCACAGCCATAGACATTCAATCAATAAAAGATAAGCCAGTGTGACAGAAACCAACGAATCTCGACATAAAAACCCCTAAGCTCACAACACCATAGCAGCCTCAATACTCGCCCACCACAACTCAGGGAACTGAGCGGAAGAGGGGGCAGAAAGATTGTGAGAGCCGTGGTGGGGGAGAATAGCAGAGACCTGGCAACCCTCAGTAACTACACACTTGAGACATGAGAACCTGGCTAAGACTGGGCTATCCATGGTCCCCTACCACAAAGACTGATCCAGAAGGCCCACGGAGGAGGATATCCAGCTGACTGGGGATGGGGGAGGGGGCAACGGGAAATTGGGGATAACAACTCATGGTGGGCCCACTAAACAATGTAACTCATTATGAACAATAAAAAAACGGTCAGAGTCTACAGAACTGAACATATTTGCGGTTCCTCTGATTGTTTGCTCAGCCCATAAAGCCCCGTTTGTGCGATCCAAGAGAAGATCTGAAGTCAAAGCCAGCACCAAGGTCAGCATCACGACTCTTCAAGTGTACCTGGTCCAGAGACCTTTCTTTTAAGTAAACATACATTCCCTATTAATAATAAAAGTAATATTCTTTTCAGAATTATTTATAGAAAAATACTTGTTATGGCTAGGGCAGTATTTTACAAAGGTTGTAATTTAGGTAATATTTAGATCATATTATATATACATTTCCATTTACTCTACCATTTGATGTTTTCTCATGAATATTTTTGTTATTAAATATTCTTGGAAATTTAGAGAAGGTATGCTATTTACAATATGGACTTATAGCACAGAAGTACCAAAATTTAATCTTCTGTTAGATTTCAATGTTGCTGACCAGGTTTCACCTTTATAAATCAATGAAATAGAGTTTGCAGAAACACTCATTATTCTGAACCTTGAAAAATAAGAGAAAGAATTAAGTATCTATATGACTTTCCAGCATGAACTATTTTTGAGTAATTAAGTTATTAACAAAGATAACTTTTTCTATTTAAGCTGTATAGACACTTATAAACTCTAGTATGTTTCTGACATTCTTGATAATAAGAAACGTTTGAATTTCTGAGGTATCATATTAGTATGATTTTGTACCTGGTAAATAAAACTAGATTTGTTAAAAATAGAACAGGAAATAAAGAGGGGAAAGAGGGAAAGCCAAGACACTACTACAGCATGGACAACACACTCTGTCGTTGTGCTTCTTAAGATTCAATAATGTGTCAGAATCTATATCAAATATACAAAAGCCGTGTGCTCCAGCCCCATTCATTGCAGCTCTGCTCACAGTAGCTAAGAGCTGGAATCGCATACATGGTCAGAGATAAATGAATGGATGATGAAATGATGATGAAAAAGGTGGTACATGTACACAGTGGAATTCTATTCTGAGGGGTAGGAAAATGGAATTTTCAGGAAGATGGATGGATTTGGAAAAAATTGCATTAAGTGAAGTGGCTCAAGCTCAAAAAGACCAAAATCACTTGATCTCTTTGACGGGTGGGTCTTAGCTTATAATAACGAGAAGTATATATGTATAGACTGGGGGAAGGGGCAGATGTGGAAAGAGCCTATAAACATAGAACTGGAGCCAAAAGTGAGGATAAGCTAAAAGAAGGAGGCAGGATGGGCACAAAGGTACATGTGACATGTGAACAGAAAGTAGGAAATAGATTGGGGAGGGGATTTGGGAAAGAAGAGGAAGGGAGAGGGACAGGGACGGGAATCAACAAAACTAAGTGTATGTGAAAACGCCATTGTTAAAAAGCAGTGTGCTCTAAAACAGAAGATAAAGCTTCTTGAGTTCGTAGACAAAGATTGAAAGTCAAGTTTTGTTTTCTGGATGTATGTTTTTGGATAAAGCACATAACTTCTCTAATCCTGTCTCCATGGCAAAATAAAGACAGCATCTATATCAAAAGGTTCTTGGAGGGTGAAAAGGGAAGTTGGTGAGAGGCAGATGAGAAATTCTGAAAAAGCAAAATAGTTTATCTTTAATTTCTTAAATCTAAATGTAAAAATTCCATAATACCGAGGAGTCACGGGGGATGTGAGAGCAAATCCACTGGGAAGGAGCTGAAGATGCTTCTCACCTCTCTCAGTAATGTCTGCAATAAAGAAATATTTACTTTTAAGGAGAATGCTTTGTAACCTGCTAGCTATGATGGAAGGAACTTTAAAGCACACAAAGTCTTTTTTAGCTTATGGAAACTTCACATCATAATATAATTACATTTTTTGCAATTAACCTCAACTCTATGAGGTCAATTTGCCTGAAGCTTGGAAAAGACTAAAATCTAACTTTATTGCTTTATGACTTTGGTCAATGGCCAACTTGCATTCATCTGGTGAAATGAGAAACTGAGAGTAAAATAGACAGAGTTGTCACCCGAATCAAAAGGACAAGGGCAGTGTGATGTTTGCCCTCATCTTAAAGGCAAAAGTGAGCTTTGAAAAGTGAGCTTTGTACAGACTTTCATCTCTGTTCGCTCCAACTAATCTGTAGATAGATATCAGGCATACAGTATCAGAAGCTGTGATCCTTTTCTAAAAATTTTATTGAGAACTTTAACATATGACTATATAACAATGTTGTCATCTTCCTATAGGATGATACTTATACATTCCCTCTCACCCACCTATATTTCACTGAAGGCCATACTCAGTGTGGTTATCAGTAATCACTATGGGATCATCAGTGCACCACTGTCTGTGTGGACAGGGAACAATGCCTCAGAGGAAACTTCCTGCTTTGAGTCTCTTAGAGTCTTTCTGGCCCCACTTCCAGAAGCTGCTAGAATTCAACACTATAGTAGACTTATGCCCACCACGGCTTAGGGAATTTTGTCAAAGAGGAGGTTGAAAGATTGTGAGAGCCAAGGTGGCTGGGAATGTCCAGAGGCATTGCCCCCTCTCCACCCACAATGCCTCAGTGCTGCTCTCACAACTCATAACCCACAAGGGAAATGGTGGCACCAACATATGATTTGTTCATACAAAGTTTTTACTTAATAAAAAAAAGTTATGCACCTCCAAGGCTTAGTGATCGTATGAAGATTGGAGGAAAACACACACAATTTAGCAGTGAGGAGGGACACAGCAGAACCTGGGAGAGCAGGCCAGCCCCCAGAAATCATGGGGTTGATTTTTCCTACATTTTCCTACCTTATCAGCTTGGGCTGCCCACAGCAGAAGCCTCCTGCTCTGCTAAGGATCAGTCCTCAGGTTTATCCATGCAGGCTTCTCTGCCCTCCTGTCTGCCCAGGTGCTAGTGCCCTGCTGGGTTCCCAAACATCAGTGACCTCATTTCATGTGCCTGGCTTCACCTTTCATGTTAACGTATCTGAGCATGTGGGACATGACTAAGGCAACTCTTCACTTTTTAAAAAATTTGAGTACTAGGATATCCAGGATCCCTTGCCACAAGGACTAATACAGACAGCCCACGGAGGAGGATATCCAACTGATCAGGGATGGGGAGGGGGGGAATTGGGGAATTCGGAATAACAACTCATTGTTTGCCCACTAAACAATGTAACTCATTATGGACAATAAATATATATATTTTTAAAATTTTTTATTTTTTTTACTTTTCACAAATATATATATGTAAATGTATTTAATCATATTCACATCCATGTTACCTTCTTTTATCTTCTTTCCACTCCTGCTGACCCTCTTCTTTTCAAATAGTCTGCCTCCTCTTTCGCATCCTTTTTTTTGTGACCCAAAAAGTTTAATTAGGGTTGCTTGCATGATCATAGGTGGGACATGGGTGGGGGATTACCTACTAGAGCGCTAACAATTTATCAATGACCATACTACTTAATAAAATAACTCCCTGTGCACCAGAAACCATTAGCTGCCAAGAACTCGTTAGAAGAGGTGGGACCTCAAAATCCCCTCTAACCACATGTTATGAAATGATGACGGTCGTGGTCTTGTGCAGGTCCTAGGCAGGTTACCCCAAGGGTTGTATGTGCTCAAGTGCACAGGCCTGTCAACTCCAGAAGACAGGGCTTCACAACACTCCTCTCCTTCCAGAGTGTGGATTTTAACCCAGCCAGTCTGACTCCAGCCAGAATTGTATGTCCATAGCTGTCTATGTTGTCTCGGAAAAGGTAAAAGAGGTTTCATGTGTCCTTTATCAATGAATCTACATGCCCTACAGAGAATAGAATGTTGACCTTGTCTCAAACAAGAATCAGAGCAGAGTAGAGTGGCAGATTAAATTGAATTCACACATTTTAGCTTGCACATTGAGCAGAACCCTTGCTACCAAACAAACATATTTCTCGGTCCACCAAAAGTCTTAATTGCTATTTTAACATTTAACATCTAAACTTTCCAACTTTTAGCTCTCTTTGCATCAGAATTCTTCCCTTTTTTATATACTAAATAAATTTCAAATTCATTTTCTAATGCCTATGGGAATTAACAAAACCTTTCCTCAATTGCCCCTCTGGGAAATTCTGACTACAGTATAAACAAATTAGAATATATCAATTGGAAGTTCAAAAAAATTAAATTGCTTGAAATTTTGAACATCTTATTTCACTCCCTCTCCTTCCTTACATTCCCAAAATTAACACCTCCAAGTAATGAGGCAAACAGATAAATACACCCACATCTGGGATTTTTGCTCATTTTCGCATATTTATTCAGGCTTTCCTGGGCCTGCAAACTGTATACCACAATCTATATACCACATTCCACTCATTTTGCCGGAAACAAAGCTGCCTTCTGCAGATACATCAGAAAGCTTTATAATCCAGCAAGAGCAGCAGATGGAACAAGAAACAAAAGGGAGGATTATAATGTCTTTAAAATTTAGATTTAATAAGCATTATTATACTTAATTCCTATGCAGAATTGATTATAAAAATTTGCTTCTGAATGTTTACATGGCAAGATTTTCTCACAATGGATTTACTCACTGCAGTGCTTAATGATATTCAGCCCACCATCTTCCTCTTGCAAATGTCTTTAGCCTGAACCTTCATGAATTCAGAAACAGTTTCTCAAATGAATTATGGTATATGTTTTGTAACAGACTACAATTAAATTTCAAGCTAAGTCATATAGGGGAAAAAAGACCCTAAGACAGATATGTGGAAAGAACCTAGATAGTCTTTGGAGTCAAATAGACCTGGGTCCTTCTCCTCACTCAATCAGTTACTTTCATACTCAGGAAACATGATTTGAATTATTTTGCCTCTGTTCTATGAAAGTTCTATAGTCATATTTACCTCTTTAGTCTGCCACAGGAATCAAGATTATGTTGACCTAACAAATCTTGCCACATACTGCACTCTAAGTAAATGGTGACTACAATTACAATTAAAAAGAGGAATCCTGGAGGTGGAAGAGTGTCAATGGCCATTTGTAACTTTATATCAAAGTTTTCTACATCTGCCTCCACTTTCAGTGTCATCTCTTTCATCATTTCATCTCTCCTGGAATACAATGGGCTTTAGTCTCTGAAATATTAGGCTCACTAGAGGAAATGTACTAGATGTGAAATGACTGCAGCCTGATGCAGCAAGCAGGAAGATTGCACAACCTTAATTCACAAACACAAGTACTACACACGCCCACACACCCAGGAAGCACAGGGGTATGTGGAAGTGCTTCTTTATCCATTATGTACACTTCAGAGCTGTAAACAAGACCTTGTGAGGGCTCAGCTAGAATGCTTCCTCTGAGTCAGTATTAAACAAACTTCCGAACTGTTAGGGAAGGAAATAAAGCCATCAAACCCCCAAACACCCACACAGAGCGTTAGGGATTGTGGGAGTAGTATTCAATATTCTGTCAGAAACTGGTACAAAAATTAAAACAGGTTTTGTGGGGGTTCTAATACTGTATGGTAATCAATAGTGAACATAAATTGAAATGGACCATAATCTCATTGGGAATATCCTATCAGAAACTTGTATGATTTATTATGTGGAATGACAGAATATTTTGAAAGCTTTTTGTATTGTACTTGATAAGAAGGCCAGCACAACTTTTATATCATTATAAGGTCTTTAGTACCTAAAGATCTAAGATGATTTTAATTCTGGATGTATAAGACAAAGACTTTATCAATGGTGAAAAGAAATCACAGTTCCAGGCATCCTAGCACCATACCACTGAGCACGTGCAGGCTTTGGACTCAGGGGAGTTCCCAGAACCCTGCATTTCCTGGGTGTCTACATTTGCTAGTTTTGTGATCTGGAAAAAAAACTACATCTTCTCACTGAGATCCCATTTTCTCATCTACAAGTTCCTGACATTCACAAGGATTGTATCAATATCAGATATGATGGTAGATAAGGAAGCTCTCTAACAGATAAGAAGTTATGCAACTTCTTTATGCTTTATGCTTTAACCTTGAAGTGTACTCTGATCAACCAAAATAGAAATTGAGAGGAATTTCATTTAGAACACTCTTAAATTGTTTTGCTAAAAGCAGACACTGAGTTCTAACCTCCTTTGACCTGTGGTAAATTTCAGTTTTTAGGAAGGAAGAAAAGCAGCCTTCACTTGTGACTAGGTATGCATGGTTATAACAGAACCTAGAGAATATGGTTCTTCTTACTTGTATAAAAATTTATTTCTCAGTTTGAGAAGCCTGAGGACAGAAATCAGCGCTCATTTAACAATAAAGTGAACAGTTAAAGCATGTGAACTCTACCACTGTCTAAAATAAGATGTCTCATTAAGGGTTGTCTGGGTGCTCAGACAGTAAAGGACATTACTATATCCGGAAACCCAAAGCTTGAACTTACACTTGGATTTTTGAAGGTAAACTTCCTGAAAGGAAATTAAATCCAGAATACCTCTTTGAGTTTGGGATGCAGGTCCTGCCAAAAGCACTGGGAGAAACACTTGTACTAAATTAATTTTTTTAATTTACCTTGAAAATACTAAAGCAAGTTAAAATAAAGATCAATTTAGAACAGGATATGAAATCAAAGATGCCCAAAATATCCTTTTCTCCTTGTTCTGATACAAATATGCTACAAAGAAACGATTCCTCTCCCATCCCTGTAGGAGGTTTACTTAGGCTCTAATCTCCAGGCCTTACAAGTGAAAATACTAGACCAAAGAACAATGATGACAGTTAAAATTTACATATGTGATGTGAAAAAATGTTCACCTTATTCTTGTCACTCAAGCCACCCAGGGTCACTGCAGTTCTTTCCTTTTGAAGGTGAAGTAAACCTCTGTGTTCAGTGACATTTCATAGGTCAAGCAGAGTCCATCCTTCAGGAAAATGAGATGCTGTCCTATTTTTAAAAGACTTTGAGAGAAGGAAATTCCACAAGCTTCCCCACATATGCATTCCAGTGTCTATCGAAGCTCACTGTCTGAAAATTTTCCTTTCTGTTATCTAAATCCTTCATGCTGCAACCTAAGCTTATTGCCTCCTGTCTGGTCCCTAATGAAGACCATCATCATTCTTTAAGATCAACCTCCTGACATCAGACTCGTTTGAAATTCTCTAAGCTGGAAATCACTTGTCTTATAAATCACTCTCTGCACAGTCTTTCAATCATCACTGTTACCTGTGGCTTTCTACCAAATTTTCTTTACCAGTTCATATTCATTTCAAATATACTTTAAAAAACATCGAGCAATCAAAAGAAAGGAAACACATTCAGTAATGTCATGGCATTAAAACCACCAATTTACAATTTTCTTTGTTGTCATTCCTCCTCCACACACATACCATTGTAGCCATAAGGTATAATTTTACTGAATTAATTCCAAGTTTTGAAATTCCTTTTAAGTTTCATAATGCAGAACGTACTTAAAATGAAAGTTCATGACTTGAATTTTTTCCATTTTTATTCAATAAAATTATTTTTTCACTAAAAACTATAGCTGGGTCTTAACCATTCAAAGCATGCAAAAAGCAGCTTATGTCTGACATATAACAATACAGCAAAGAATTAACATTTTACTCAACAGATGACCCTGGCATCTATCTGTGCTGCAGTCACACAGGTTGGGCTGAGAGAGATAGAACTCAGAGGAGACGAAAAAGCCTGGAGGGTGATCAGAAGGGACCAGCAGCTGGCATGGATTGCCATAGACTCTACTATCCACTAGGAACCCAAAGCAACTGAGAATAGAGGCTCAGTGCAATCCTGAGTTAACCAGGTCTCTGTGGAAGGATATCTGATGAATTTTCACTCTATCTACCTCCTGAATGACTAAAAACAAAAAAAAATGTGTTTTGTTAGTAGAATGAAATGGAAAATCAGTACAAATATTGTAAAATGTGTTAGCTTTCTTTCACAATAACAAAATACCTGAGGCAATAAAATTAATAAGGATGAAAAGGTTTATTTTTATTTCATGGTTTCAGGGATTTCAATACTTGGTCAGTGGACCCTACTTTCTTAAGCCTTCTGGAACACAGTACATCATGACAGAAGCAAATGGAAGAAAAGGCCTGCTCACCTCAGGTAGCAAGGAAGCAAAGATGCAGAGGAATGAGCTAATTTCTCCTCCATAGGCCTGTCCCCAAGGACCTAGCTTCTTTCCACTAGGCCCCACCTCTTACAGGTGCCATCATTGTAGTGATGTAGTGTACATCACAGTAGTGCCTCAGACTTGTGTCCAAGCCTTTCTATAACACAGGGGCTTTTGAAGGACACTTCAGATCCAAACTACAGTTGATGGTTCCTAACCCTATAGGAAATTGCCCATATTAAGAGAGCAAAACCTGACAGGCACAACTGCTTCTCACTCCACAGTGTCCTTGGACAGATTGCTCATTGGGTCTGCTCTTCAGTTTCTTCTAGAAGCAGATATGGTGCAATCCTGGATTCAGATTCCAGGATTCAGAAAATATTAAAAAATAGTCATATCTCTAAAAAGATAGACATAGGATTCTTTCCTTATAGAAAAATTGATGTCCTTTTCCACTACATTACAGCCCAATATTTAGAAATAGTCTGTACAGACTATGCTTTCAAAAAGATTAATCCTACTGTTTAAATATTAAGTTGCTGAAAATTCAATGGATTCATACAGATGGACTAAGAGCCCAATCATCCATCTGTTCACTCAACAAACATATATTCAGCATTATCATGGACATGGTTCTGAGCTAACTACTAAACAAACTTTGAAGGACAAAATTCAAGGTCCCATACTGGGAGAATGATATGGTATACTTGAAATAGAAAATGAGGAGTTTAAGGGGGGCTCTATTTGTAGAGAGTGCATCCTAAATCCAGCAATTGTCCTGATTTTAGCAACCTTGGGCCAAAACCTTCCAGGAGAAGAAACATATACAACCCAAAAGCAGAAAGGAGAGGACTCATAGGAATGACAGCCTTCACTGAAAGAATGGGGCTTCCCCCCCCCCCCAGGCCTTTCCTCTTGTCTGATGATCTCCACTTACAGGAAGGCAGCTGGAAGTGGGCATATTAGAGGAAAGCTGGATGAAAACTTATAGAACATTCTTTGTCTTTGAAAACATGCATCCTTGGAAGAGAGAGACATTCACTAAAAAATATTCAATAATTATGAGGTTATAAGGGTTCTGGGGAATCTAACACAAGGATGTGACAGGGACTCTGAGATCCCTTCGAAGAGATAATATTCCTTTTGTTGTTGTTCTGAGGCAAGGTCTCATTCTGTGTCCTAGGATTTCCTTGAACTCACTCTGTAACCCACATTTGCCTTGAAATCATGGTAATCTTCATATCTTAGCCACTTAAGTGCTGGGATTATAGACACAAGCCACCAAACCAAGCTGAGATAATGCTTTGTAAAAGTTTAAGAGATAATAAAAATCTGTCTTTAAAGATGAGGATGGAGCCGGAGAGGAATATCACACCTGTAATCCTAGCACTTGGGAGCTAGGGTCAGGAGGATAAGAAGACCAAGATCATCCTTAATGACAAAGCAAGTTCAAGGCCAGCCTTGATTACATCAGTCTGTCTCAAAAATAAATAAAAAAAGGAAGTGAGGGAGGGATGGAGGAAAGAAGTTATGGAAATAAGGACAAAAGGAAGGAAGAAGGAAGGAAAGAATGATAGAAAAAGGGGGGAGGGAGGGATTACAGGAAGGAAGAACAGTAAGTGTAATGTATTTGCATGAAGAATTCTGGAGTGTTTAAGAACAGAGAAAAGACAAGTGCTAGTGGAGCATTTAAGGCCTAGAAAATCATAAATGAGGTTAGCATGGCCATCGGTGTCCATATCATAGGGTACCTTATTTTTTATCATGTCAAGGACTCTAAGTGCAATGAAAAGCTATTCAATGCTTATATGCAGAAAAATAATCTGTTTGCCTGTTTTAAAGATCACTTGTGCTGATGGATAAAGACCAAGACAGAAGCCTAAAGGCATGGAATCAGGAAACCAATTACAAGAGTGTTTTAGAAGTCAAAGAGTCAACCATGGTTAAGAATAATGTAGTAAATTAAAGAAAAAATAATGCACTTTCTGTTCATGTCCTAGCCTATTCGAGCTGCTATAACAAAGTATCACAGACTAGCCTATGAACTAGAAAAATTTATTTCTCTACAATTCTAGAAGCTGGAAATTCAAGATCACAGTGTCCCCATGGTCAAATTCCCATGAGAGCCCATTTCCTGGTTCACCAACAGCTGTCTTCTTTTTGTGTCTTTATATGGTGGGAGGTATGAAGGAGTTTTCTTTTAACTAAAACACTTAATCCTATCATAATGAGATAGAAAGAATAAAAAGATAATGCCAAGATGTTTTTTTTCTCACACGTGCACCATTTATTACAAATTATATAGAACAGTTTGCTTTTGCTTTAAACAGATAGTATTTATTCATTCTTGTTTGCATTCAAATGTTCAGTTCTCTTTCAAGAATGTTCCCCTCTCCTGGTCCATATGACCAATTGAAATAATTCGTTATTCAAGAACAGGGGCTTGTTATAGTGCTGGAAGTTGCTACATGAGCTACTAGGGGAAAATGACCAACCACGTTGTGAGCAAGCAGGTGACACTGTTATGTGAAAGATATCAGCCTGACGAGATGTACACATCTGTGCAATAGTAGCATCCAGCCTAGGTAGGTAGCCACTGGCTCTCTGATTTGCTAAGAGATCCATTCGGTGGAAGGAACCTGTGACGGTCAGACGTCTCCAAGAACTACACCTCCCCTTGAGTGGGAGGTGTCTAGTTAGAGCTACAACCTAGGTGCTAAAACTGATTGGTCAAATATGAACCAATCAGCTGTCTCTCTGACTCACCTGGGAAAAACTTAAATTGACTTCCCTAGAGGAAGCCTCTCTCTTTCCCCACATGGCCGTGCTGCAGAAGGATCTCTGAATTTCCAGGAAGGCTCCAGACCTTTTCCCTCATGAAATTCTCCTTAACATGATGGGAGCTCCCTGTTAACTTTCCTTCTGCTGCTTATTTAGCTAAACAATATAAGTTCTGTTAAACTCTCTGACACATGTTTACCCCACACTGGTGGCTGGAGAATTTTATAACTTCCCATGTGGTGACTGGGAAGCTTCCCCATCCAATTTCCCTTTTCCTAAATTAATAAATTAGAATAAATGTGTAATAAAATTTATTTCTGTCCCTGTGTATAATTCTTTTGCATTAGAGGACATGAACTCAGGGTTGGGGAGGGAAATTCAATGGTAAAAAACAAATATAACTGAGCCAAGATTTTTCCATATCAAACCCATAGCTGGAACTGGGAACCAAGTCAGAATCCTATGGAAATCAAGACTTTGGACTCCAACAAGAAGCTCCCACTAATCTTTGGCCAAAAGAAAGGCTATACCCATCAAAATCTTTCTAAATTGACAGTGCCTATCCCCTTTAATCTATGCTGAACTCACTCTCCATTGGAGATTCTGTTTTATTTTTCAGAAGGAAGTAAGAACTAAGGGCAACCAAGTTCTATCAACAAGACAAGAAAAGAAAGCTGAGTCAGAAGGAGATGAACCAGCCCTCACAGATCAGCTAGGGTCATGTGAGACCACAGAGGAATTAGCAAGATGAGCAAGAGTGCTGCTTCCATGGCGAGCCTGACAACCTGCACCAGGGGAATGGAGACAGACAGTGAGGATACTCATAGCAACATATCAAAGCAGAAATCCAGAAGCTGCTGAGAGCTCAACACTAAAGTCAACTTAAACCACACCCACCACAGCTCAGGGCATTTTGTGGAAGAGGGGGACAGAAAAGTTGCAAGAGCCACAAGGTGGGTGGGAATGTCCAGAGGCATTACTCCCACCCTCAACAACTACTAACTGCTTTTTTCACAATTCAGAGCCCTCAAACCCATGGTGAATACCAGCAATTCTACTGAGGAGGGCCCTCAGTGAAATGGGGGGCAAGGAGAAGGGAAATGATTGGTTCATACAAAGTTTCTACTCAAAAAGTTTAAAAGTAAAGCACAAGGCCTCACCCCTTCCTGCCTTTTCATGTTGGGAAACTCTTCACACTCTTCTTTCCTTCTCTTAATCTAATAAAGCCTCTCTAAAATAAAAATAAAAAATAAAATACCTCAAGTCTAAAAGGTCAGCAAGCTACCTCAGGCTAGAATTGCAGTTTAGTGGGAAAATACATGTCTTACACAAGGCCTATTCCCGAGATCTCTAGACTGACTTAGCATTCCTTCTTCAGGGCTTCCTCTGTAATGTATTGTCTTCTATAGACATAGCTTTCTTGCCATTATGAGTAGAGATTTATTATGGCTGAGAACTATATTTTAGTCATCTCTTAATCCCTTATGCTTACCATGGCTTTTGGCACTCTATGTAGTTTGTAAAATGAGTAGTGAAATATAAAGTCACTTAACACTAGAAAGATAAAGTTAGCTTTCAAAGAAAATTTGACATTAGAATAAGATCTTGAAGGATTAGGGGATCAAATATAGAGGTCTCAGCTTCCAGTTCAAGATGGCTGACTAGCAGACACGCCATGTCCCTCGGGAAACAAGGGTCAGGGTTTTCAGCAGGGATCCAGGTCGTGGACAGAAGCTGCAGTCACGCTCTGAGCTGCAGATACCTCCCAACACAGGATTCTCACCACTGGAAGCCTCCATCTCAGCGCTCGCTGGAGGCAATTGTATTTGTATTTTTCAGGATGCAGCGAGAGAGCTGGGGCCCATCTAACCCTACCAACCGACTGTAGGCTGATACCTGAGATTCTGGCAAGAGGGGAGCCACCACAGTCATACCGTGGAGGATCCATATGGAATCCCACAGAGAAGGACGGGAGAAATGAGGGACCCACAGCCACAGACATTCAACCTACACAGGATAAGCCAGTGAGACAGAAACCAACGATCTTCGACACAAAGACCCCTAAACTCACAACCTTAAAGCAGCCTTAATACTCATCCACCACGACTCAGGGAACTATGCAGAAGAGGGGGCGGAAAGATTGTGAGAGCCGTGGTGGAGGAGATTATCCAGAGGCATGGCCAGGAGAACCTGGCTGAATACTAGGCTATCCATGGTCCCCTGTCACAAGGACTGATCCAGACGACCCATGGAGGAGGTTATCCAGTGGAGGGGGGAGAGGAGGGGAGGGCAGCAGGGAATTGGGGATAACAACTCATTGTTTGCCCACTAAATGTTGTAACTCATTATGGACAATAAAAATTAAAAAAA
>PVHP010045132.1:0-13818 GCA_004024765.1 Zapus hudsonius | reverse complement strand
AAACATTTCTGATGATCTACTATTTCTGTTGGCTAATATCCCACAAAGATTCAATGCCTGTGGTTGGTCATGGAGGGTTTAAATATTGAACCCAGACCTCAGAAGTCTGTAAACTTTGTTAAGGTGGGCCTAAGGTACTGGTGGCATCTATACATTGCACAACTAGTGACAGTCCCTGCCTTGCAAAAATTGGTCTTCTAAGTTCTAGGGGTCGTGTTTGTTGAATTATTATTTATTTTTTAATATATATTTGCAAGGAGAGAAAGAGAGAGAGAGAAACAAGAGAAGAGAGGTGTGCCAGGGCCTCCAGCTGCTGGTGGTGTTTGTTGAATTATTTTTTATTTTTTAATATCTATTTGCAAGGAGAGAGAGAGAAAGAGAAGAGAGACAGAGGTGTGCCAGGGCCTCTAGCTGCTGCAAATGGACTTCACATTCATGCACCACTGTGCATCTGGCTTTATGTAGGTACTGGGGAATCAAACTCAGGTAGATGGGCTTTGTAGGCAAGCACCTTAACTGCTGATCCATCTCTCCAGCCTTAATTATTTGTTTGTGTGACATTTTCTGGAATCTGTCTGGTACAGAAAGAATAGAACTTGTATTTCTCTTTAGCTTGACACAGAAGGGCCTAACTGTGGCTGGCATTGTCTTGGGCACACAGTGTCTATGCTTGTGAGAGCCCCTCATTGCTCAAAGGCAGCACTTGCTGTGCTTTAGAAAGAGACCTTGACGTGTTCAAGTGCAGCCAGAAGTGTCAGTGCCAGGGAGAATCATGTTTAGAGCCTTCGCCCTCTTGTATTCTGGAGTGTCCCCGCAGCAGGCAGTCTCATTGCTTTTTCCCACTTCACTGATCCCTAGTTCTGTGGCTGCCTTGTTCATCTCTGGACACCTGACGTGCCCTGTCTGGTCCCCCACTTCCTTCCTTCCATTCTTTGCACCAGTGTCACTGTGTGTAGTGTATGAGTAAGGCTCCCAGCACTCTCTGTAAAAAAAAATTCCCCCTCTTCCTAGCATTTCTGCCATGTGAGTTATTTTGTCTGCTAGGTGGCATGGCTCTGTCTGCTAGTGTGGGAGCCTCATGAGGGCGGAGTCGTTCACTGGGACTCCCCAGTGCCTGCTGAACAATAAACACAAAGGAAGTGAGGGAGGGAGTTACATGAATGCCTAGATTCCCAAGCATCCACTCTGTGATGTACTTTTTTTTTTGTAGCTCTTAGCTACTAAGCATTTAAAGGATTTTTAAAGTTTGTAAGGATTTATGTATAATATCCTGAAGGGATGCCTAAATTCTTGTCTCTCATGAGGTGTATGGGCTGTGGTGAGCCTCCTTCAGTCAGAGGCTGGCAAGGCTGCGATCCTGAGCTAGTGCTTTCCTCCAGCCTCCCCCACCTGTCACTCTAGACTCACTGGGGAGGGGAAGAGTATAATTTGAAAGCACCCCCACTGATCCCAGTAATTCTGTTATGTGCCCCATGTACCTCAAGAAGAAGGAAGGATTTTTTAGTTGATCTTTTTGACTTGACCATGAACTTCCTCAAGGGCATGATTGTGTCTTATTCTTTTCGTGCCCATAGGTACCTAATGAATGACTAGTCAAATTTTGTTGGATGAATGAATTGATACTGTAGAGATAATACCCTGCTTCTTTTCACTCTCCACAGTGTATTTTGGGTATAATTTTTATAGAACTCTACAGGAACTGGAAAGGAAGCCCTGAGCTGGAAGTAACTCAAGGTTGCTCTAGTTACCCGCTGTTGTGTAACACATCACCTCAATACTTAGTGGTGTACAATAGCAGCAGTAGCTTATTTTCTGCCATGGATTCTGTGGGTCAGGGCTTTGGGGACAGCCGGTCTGGGTAGTTCTGGCTTTTATCAGTCATGTAATTGCTGCTAGATGGTGGCTGGAGTTGGCCTAGCTGCAGGTGGTGGTTGGCCAGCTGCATCTCTGTCCGTGCTGCCCAGGCCTTCCTCACTTTGTCTGTTTGGGCTCCTCATGCATGGCAGCCTCAGCTTTCCTGCATGTAGCTCAAATGGCAAAGGTGGGGGGGTCCCACGAGAGAGTCGGTGGATGCTATGAGCCCTTCCTAAAGTTAGGGTGGGGCATAGTTTACTTTCTAGTATGTACAAGGCCCTGGGTTTAGGAGATGGAGAAGAAAGAAGAGAAGGTGGAAGCAGAAGAAGAAAAGTATCATCATTAAGAACAGCTTGTAATTTATTCAAAGGTGTTCAAATTAGACTCCACTTTTTCCTCTTTTTTTGTGTGTGATGTTGAGGACGTTACCCAGGACTCCATGCAGTGAGGCATTGATCTACCTCTGAGTGCCACCTCCAACCCCTAGGTGCCACTCTTGCTATGCAGAGTGTTTCCAAACCACCACGGAGATAGGTGGTAGTTTTCTCCTTCCTTCCCATTGAGGCCGTGAGGTTGAAGAGAAGAACCTGCCTGGAGGCACCTGCCTGCCTGGCAGCGGCAGAGCTGAAGCCAGCCCAGCCTGGGACCTTTGGCACATCTGCCTGGAAGTGACCTCATTTTCCCTTCCTGCCCCTCCCTTCACAGTAGACTGAGGCTGCCCCTTTCTGGGAATGTTGCATTCTAGCAAGTGGCAGGGGGCCTGGGGAGACCCAGCTTGCTTAGCCACTGAAGACCTCTGAAGAAGCGCAGACTCTGATGGATAACTGAGACTGTCACGATTCTAACCCCCAGCCTGACCTGAGGGCATAGCTGCTGAGGGAGTGAGTTTTAAAGTTTTTACCCCAAATGACTGTTATTTATTTATTTTTTTTTTTGAGGTAGAGTCTCACTCTAGCCCAGGCTGTCCTGGAACTCTCTCTGCAGTCTCACGCTGGCCTTGAACTCATAGCGACCCTCCTACCACTGCCTCCTCAGTGCAAGATTAAAGGCATGTGCCACCACACCCGGCTCCAAATGATTATTTTTATTATGGATGTAAAGTAAGAATGTGGAGGCAGAATTTATAGATTCAACCAACATTACTTTAAAGACTGAAGAATTTTATTTCCAGCTCAAAATCCAATACAGAGAGCTGGGAATGGTGGTGTACACTGTAATCTAGCACCAGGGAGACTTAAGCAGGAGGATTATAAATTTGAAGCCAGGCTGGGATACATAGTGAGACTCTGTCTTAAAAATTAAAACCACAAACAGAAAATTCCCCACAGAATGTTACTTAAACATGGTTAAGTACATCTGGGTATTTGTGTTGGCAAGCATAGTCGAATGTTCTTGTGAGACTTCCTTGCTTTCTTGCTGTACTTTCAGAAATGCCTTGTTTTAAGGCTGGGGAATGGGTAGGGGGTGATGGGAATGAGAAAAAAGACAGGAAAGGAAACAAACCTTACTAGAAGCCAGACCCCATGCTAAGTCATTCCCATGCTTCTTAGCCCGAGTACAGGCTCCATCAAGTTCCATATCTGCTGTATGAAGTCAAAAGAGGAAAACAGAAAGGTGCCCAACAGCTCATCAGTAGGGAAGTCACTAACGACCTTGTCTGCTTCCAATCCTTCCGCGTCCTCTCCCCCACCCCTCCCTCGGCAGGTCTAGTTACTGTGGGCTGCGCCTCTCTGCGGCCAGTACCCCTGCCCTTTCCCAGCTCTTCAAATGTACTCTCTTGATCTCTGTGCCTCTGGTTTTGGCTTCTCATTGGGATGACTTGGGGACAGTCAGTTCAGTAGTCCTTAGCATTTCCATCAGGTGACCACAGCCCTTTCTGCCATTAGAGAAGACTGAGAAATTTTGTCCACCCTGAGACACCCTCTCTCACAAGACAAAGTCTCAGTCCTGTGCTCTGTGTCCTATGCTTGCTTTTTATGGTTTCTACAAGTACTGGTGGTGGTTGTTTTTTTTTTAAAGAAAAAAAAAAGAACAGGAAGTGACCTTTCAAATATATTTGGAAAATAATTTGGAGCTGTAATGGAATCTGCCCAAGCGATGAGGACCAGTAATGCAGACTTGGAACAGGCCATAGCTCTTGGCACAGCTCAGAGCCTCTCCAGTTTCCAGAGCTAGGGGAGGAATGAAAACCCAAGGGAGAAATGGCTTTCTGCAAGGAAACCTGATACACCCAGAGCTAGCACCTGCAGGGGCTGCAGCCTCAGACCCCAAGGACCCAGAATACAAGGTCTGGGCATTCACTGGTCAGCCATCCATGTTCCACAAAGTCCCCAAACTTCCAGGGATAAAGAAAAGCTTTAGTTTTTAGCACTCTATGGGGCACAAGCTTGAGGTAGATGTTGCTAGACTCAAATGCTGGCTCTGCCTGGATCCCTCTCGAGACACCTTTTCCTGTTCTTGTTTCATTCTTTTGAGACAAGGGCTTACTGAGTAGAGCAGGCTGGTCTTACTATAATTCTGCCTTTCTCTCCCAGGTGCTGGTATTACAGGCATGTGCTAACCATGCCTGGCATTGGCCTCCTTTTTTGTAATTTTAGCCCAAAGCCACTTCCCTAGGAGGCCTACTTTGATCTCACTACCTTTACCTGAACCATTGGTGGTATAGCTGAGAGCTCTCTCCTGCCCTTCCATAACATATATCTTAATCTGCCATGGTAGATTAATTTACCCATTCAATGCCTTTTCTTGTATCAAATTGTACCTATCTTGTTTAGTCTGCACTCTATACACTACACATGGCAGAATGCCTGGCACATAGACGGTGTTCCAGTAGTCGATGAAATGTTAGCACTGAAGGAGACATGGAGATCACATGTCAACCTTTTCTATTCCGGTGGGGGAAAAGGAAGCTGGGAGAAAGGTGAGGATGGAGGCCTTCCTAGAAAGAGAGACAACACCTAGTCAAGCCAGACCTTCACCACTATAGTGACTCAGGACTGCTCCTTCTTCCCTGCAATCTAGAACACTGTTCACCTCACATTCTTTAAACTCTGCCTGCTTGCTAGGTCTTCCAGGTATAACAGGCACATGCCAGCCAAGGTCACCTGCTGGTAGAAGGTACATTCCTCTCAACGGTGCAAAGTGCAAGTGGAGGTGTCAATTTTGACTTTCTATGTTACTATTAAACATAGAGTAAAAACAAAGACCATGAATGTTTGGCAGAAGGAAAGGCTTACTGATAACTCACCCACTGTGTGCTACCTGGCTGGTGTTGTGGTGTGTACCTCTTACATCCCATGTGACTCACTAGGTGTTAGGACCCTCGGTTCCAGAACTTTGGGGAAAGGACTCTTTCCGAGTCTGTTTTTCTAGATGAGAGGCTTGTCCAGATAGGCGCTGAGGTCCCTTTCAATTAAGTTCTACCATAGTTTTTTGTTAACTTAGCAGATATTTCTTGAGCACCTGCTCCAATAGGGCCAGGCTCTGTGATGTTCCTGAAGCATCAAAGCTGTCCCTCTGCTGGAGATCCGGCCAGGCTGTTGGAAGTAAACATCCAGGGATGAGGAGAGTGTGAGGGCCCGTTAGTTCCATTTATTGAGAACATTATTCTGTGTGGTGTGGATAGATCAGTTGAGGTTCCTTAATTGTTTTTTTAACTCTTTATTGACAATTTCCATAAATATAGACAATATACCATGATCATAATCACTGCCCACCACTCACCTTTAATTTGTTTTTTTTTCTTTTTTTTTTTGAGACAGGGTCTCATGTAGACCAGGCTGGCCTCAAACTTGCTATATAGCTGAGACTGGCCTTAAACTCCTCATCCTTCTGCGTGCAGAATGATTATAAGCATGCATTCCTATGGCCATCTTTGCTTTATTCTTTTTAATCATTGGCAGTTTCTGAATGTTCCTCATCTAAGCAGAGGATGGAGGGCCTGAGGGGACCAAGGGAATAGATGAGGCATCTGGAAATAACAGGGAGGAAGTGCTGAAGGACTGACCTTGAGGGAGGCAGAAGCTGAGAGTCACAGGGCTTGGCCGATTACGGAGGTGCTCCTTGCCCAGAGAAAGGATGAATGATCAGCATGGGGGAGGGAAGCACAGTGCCGTCAGTGTCTCAGCCTTGAGAGTCCAGGCACTCTGAGGAGGTGAGGCAGCGGCTTCATTCCCCAAGCTCCTGCTTCCTTGTGTCTGACATGGCTGTTAGATTAGCACCTACTCACAGGGCACTGAGAGCTTAGAGAATGAATGAAAGGCACTTAGCCTGGTGCTCAGGAGGAAGTGGGAAGTACCCACCATTGTGGGCGCTGGACCAGCCCTCAGCTTGCACTGGGAAGCAGAGAAAACATAGCATTTATTTGCCTCATGGGAGGAAGACTGCACAAGAAGACCCAAGTTCAGAGAACTTTCCTCTCCTCTGGCATCTCTATCAATGTGAAGCTGGGGCTGGGTGTGGCTCACTGATCAAGCTCCTGTCCGCTGTGCAGGGCCCAGGGGGAGGGGGCTGGGGAGATGGATCAGCGGTTAAATACACTTGCTTGCAAAGACTGCTAACCTGGGTTCATTTCCCCAGCCACCCACATAAAGCCTGATGGGGCAAGAGACCCTGGGATTCGTCCACTGTTCCCCCCCCCCCACATACACCAGATAAATAAAAAGAATTTTTCAAAAACCTCAATGAAGGACAATTTGGCAGTGCTTTCTACAGCAAAAAATAAAAAATAAAAATAAATAAATAAATCACAGATCCTTGATGTGACAGGTTTGCTTTATGAAGTAAGCTCAAAGTGCTTCCTGGGGAAAGTGGTGGAATCATTCTACAACAGGCTTTTCATGCAAGCGCCTTAACCCCTCAGTCATCTCATCAGCAGAACTTCAACATAAGAAAATAGGCTGGCCATGGTGGTTCACGCCTGCAGTCCCAGTGCTTGAAAGGTGGAAGGTCAGGCAGAGATCAGGAGTTCCAAGCCAGCCTTGTCTATATAGTGAGTTCCAGGCCAGCCTGGGCTACATAAGACCCTGTCTCAAAAATTGAATCAAAATTTAGAAAGATAAAATATTTTAAAATCACTCAACTTAAATAGTAACATATGTGATTACTGATTTTATTTCACTTAAATTATTATTTATTTATTTAGTTTTGTTTTTCAAGATAGGGTCTCGCTCTAGCCCAGGCCAACCTGAAATTCACTATGTAGTCTCAGGGTGGCCTCAAACTCACAGCGATCCTCCGACCTCTGCCTCCCAGTGCTGGGACTAAAGGTGTGCACCACCACACCCAGATTATTTCACTTAAATTATATGTGAACATTTCTCCATGTCTTTCTTTTGTTGTTGTTGTATGTGTGTGTGTGCAGCAGATGCATGTTCCCTGTGGGCACGTGTGCAGAGGCCAGAGGAGAATATTGCAAGTCCTTCTCTATCCTGTACTTTATTTCCTTGAGACAGAGTCTCTCACTGAACCTGGAGCTGCTATTTTCTGTCAGGCTAACTGACCTGTGGACCCCAGCAATTCTGCTCCTCCATTTCTACCCCCCCAAGACTGGGGATTACAGGTAGGAGTGACCACACCTGGCTTTTTATGTGGGTGCTGGGGATCAAATTCAGATCCTCATGTTGAGCCATCACCCCAGACCCTGTTTGTTTCTTGACACAGGATCTTGTTGTATAGCCCAGGCTGGCCTGGAATTGAGATTCTCCTGCCTTCTCTTTCCACATACTAGGATCAGAGGGAAGTGTCCACATGCTCGATTCCCATGTCTTTAAAAAATATACACAGAAAAATTTTATTTTCCAAATATTTCTGTGGGTATAAATTAATTTTAAATATGAATATTTCTATACTATCCATTTAGAACATTTGACATTAGGACCTTAGTTTAGTATCTTTGCCTTTTTGTTCCTTATTCATAAGCATACACACACACACACACACACACACACACACAGAATGAATGAGAATGGGTGTGCCAGGGCCTCTTGACAAAGCAAATGAACCCCAGACCATATGTGCCACTTTGTGCATCTGGCTTTATGTGGGTACTGGGGAATTGAACTATCAGGCTCTGTAAATAAATGCTATTTACTGCTAAGCCATCTCTCCAGCCCTCTTTTTGTTATTTTAAATAATGTGGTGATGAAAATTTTTCTACCTTTACCTTTATATACAACTTAACCTATTTTCTTAAAAATTTATTATAATTGGGTATGGTGGCTATGCCTTTAATCCTATCATTTGGGAGGCAGAGGTAGGAGGATCACCATGAGTTTGAGGCCACCCTGAGACTACAGAGTGAATTCCAGGTCGGCCTGGGCTAGAGTGAGACCCTACCTTGAAAAAACAAACAAAATTATAAATTGACTTACTGGTTCAAAAATCCAAAAAAAAAAAAAAACCATTGAGGTCTTGATATAGTATTGATATATATATATTTTTAAATGACAGAGGTTCTCATGAATCTGACCTCAAATTCACTATACAGCTATATGGCCTTCAGCTCCTACTCCTCCTGCCTCTACCTCCCCAGTATTGGGGTTCCATGTGTATGCTACCATACCTAGCTTTCTCTTTTTAAAATTTTTTAAAATTTTATTTTCAATGGAGAGAGAGAATGAGAAAGAAAGAGAGAGAGAGAATTGGCACATGAGAGCCTCTAGCCCCACTGCATGTACCATTCTGTGCATCTGGCTTTATGTGGGTACTGGGGAATTGGACCTGGATTGCCAAAGTTGTTAGGCTTTGCTGGCAAGCACCCTAACCACTAAGGAATCTCTCCAACCATCCCCTCTCTCCTGCTCTCTTGATACATATTTTGAGGCAGGCTCTTGTGCTGTGCTGTAGCTAGCCCAAGCAGGCCTTGAACTTATCTTCCTGCTTCAGCCTCCCAAATAGCTAAGATTACAGGACTGTGCCACCACAGAGTGAAGACTACAAGCCAAGCAAGTGAAGGTAGGTGTTTGTATTGAACTGGAGAGCTCCCCAGAGCCATTTTTGGGTTCCCTGAGGGTTTCAATAGATGTTTTCCAGGACTGGGCTTTGGGCTTGGCAGAGTTCCCTCACTATACCAGGAGAATCAGCTTTCCCTGGGCAGTGTGTCAGGGTAGAGAGGACAAGGGCAAGGTCAGGGCCCCAGGGAGTCTGTTCCAGCCTAAGACTGGCATTTTAGACAAGCAAGTAACTCCATCCCCTGGTGTCAGATCCTTGAGATAGCAGACTGGAACAGCAACACAGCACTGCCACAGATAATAGGTAGTGAGGGAGAGGATGGGAGGGTGGGTGGGTGGGTGCGTAGTTGGAAAGAACTACAGTCCAGGGGTATTTGTGGAGTACCTCATCTTTACCAGGTGCCTAGCAGCACATCTGGGGAGGGAGCAGCTGCCAGGATTTGACCTCTCAGTTGGGTATGGTAAACCCAGACTAAACTCTGTTCTCATGGAGGCAAAGAGCGGAGGAAACAGGTTCCAGGAGGTGGTATGGCCTGCCCAGGGTCTGACCCTTTCTGCGTCCAATAGGTGTCACCCTCCTGAGGGTCCACCTAAGACCTTTCTGAGGTGTGGTTATAAAGTTAAATGCATCACTTACTCAGAGGGGGTGAGGGGGAGGGAACGGGACTGTTTAAAAAAAGTGATGGTTATAATACACCAGCACCTGGTGAATGTTCTTTACAGTGACTGTTAGCTTTGTCGTGCTTGGTACTTGTTACTGCTGTTGTTACTGTTATGGTAACAGGCCATTCACCTGTAAGAAGTTTCCAGAGCTTCCCTGGAGGAAGGGGAAGGCAGAGTGAAACTGTGACCTGCAGAAGGAACCCCCTCTGGGAATTTCATCAACCCATGCAGAGTCTGAGCACTCTGGGGAACCACAGTGCTAAGAAAGATAGGCAGGGTGCTCCACCTGCTGGTTATAGAGGGACTGCCTAGTGCAAAATTACGCCCCCACTTTAATAAGTGGAGAAATAGGCCCAGAGATAAAGCATAGACTGTAAAACATAATATATACTATGATCCCCAAATAATCCTTAAGTATTTGTGGTGGTTCTGTATATACATGACCATGTTGTCAACTACCAGGGCTGTGATCATGTCTAGTTTCTTATTTCCCTGGCACATACCTGAGCTCCAGCCTCCTCCATGTGCCTGCCCTACCACTTCCATTGGAGGGTCATGAACACCTGAAGTTAGCCTGGGTAGCCAAATAGAACTCTCTGTCCCCCCCACACTTTACGCCCTCACATTAGCTCTTGTTTCAGTAGCCACACTTATGTCCACCACTGACTAGTGTCAGAAACCAAGATTCTTGTAAGCCACACACTGAGTCCTCCAACCTGCATATACAGTTGGTCTCATCACCTCCTTTCCCTACCACTTTATTATTATTAATTTTTATTTTTGCTTGTGCATATGTGGTATATGCACGTATATGTGTCCATGTGGTGCTCCATGTTTTTGCCTCAACCTCGGTACCAGTTTCTAGGTTCCAGTAGAAGAATGACACAACTGTTTCTTGGGACCAAGACTTTATTTAACGCTAGGAGAAACTGGCAGGATTCAAAGCCATGGAAGAGAAAGAGCATCCAAATGCTGGGTAAAGAGAGAGTGAGTTAAGGGTTATCGAGAAAGGAAACTGCCTTGTGAGTCAGGGTCTTGCCTGATGTGCTGAGGTTGGGGCTTGGGAAGGTGTCTTTCCCTGTTCTCAGCCCAGGAATACTGAATTACCACAACAGGCGGTCACTCCAGAATTCCCAACCTAGTCTGAGCATGGCCAGTCAGGAAGTGGGAGAGGGAATGGGAGGAAAGAGCTCTGGGACTCTTGCTCCCAGGAGCAGGGTTACTTGACATAGACCCCAGCATCGCCTCGGAGTGTGGTCTGCCTCAGCGTCACTTTCCTCCTGCTGACACTCTGCTTTTCCAGTCAACCACAGGGCCTTCATACATGCTGTTCCTTTCTCTGTAATCATGGTTTTCTCTTTTAAAAGATAGTTGTGTAACACAGAACTCGCTGTGTATATAGCTCAGGCTGACCTCCAGCACAAAGCAATCCTCCTGCCTCAGCCTCCCAAGTGCTGTAATAACAGGTGTGAGCCACCCTGCCCGGCTTCTTCCCCTCACTCTTCATCCATGCAATGCATGTCTGTTCTTGGATCTTGGCCAAAATGTCACTTCCTGACCTACAGTCTTGGTCAGGCTCTGGCAGTCTCTCTAACACCCGTGTAGTCCCTTGGACCCTGAGCGTGTGGTCTTGCTACCTGCAGTAGCTCTGTGAGGGTGGGCACTGCAGGTGGCTTGTTCGTGGCTGTATCTGCAGCACTTAGCCATGCTTGGCACCTCATATGGATGTGTGAATAAGTTTATCAGTAACTGCTTTTTTTACTGTCCATACTGAGTTACATTATTTAGTGGGCAAACGATGAGTTGTTATCCCCAGTTCCCCAATACCCCTCTTCCCCATCCCCAATCAGCTAGGTATCCTCCTCAATGGGCCGTCTGGATCAGTCCTTGGGGCAGAGGATCATGGTTAGCCTAGTATTCAGCCCGGTTCTCCTGGCCCTAGTATGTTGTTACTCAGGGGTGTCATGCCTCTGGATATTCTCCCCCACCACGGCTCTCGCAATCTTTCCGCCCCCTCTTCTGCTCAGTGCCCTGAGTCGTGGTGGGTGAGTATTAAGGCTGCTTTAATGTTGAGAACTTAGGTCTTTGTGTCGAAGATTGTTGGTTTCTGTCTCACTGGCTTATCCTGTGTTGATTGAATGGCTGTGTCTGTGGGTCCCTTGTTCATCCCATCATTCTCTGCGGGGTTCCATATGGATCCTCCACTGTATGACTATGGTGGCTCATCTCTTGCCAGGATCTCAGCTTTCTGCCTGCGGTCAGTTGGTATGGTTAGATGGGCTACAGCTCCCTCACTGCATTCTGAAAAATACAAGCACAATCTCCATCAGAGAGTGAGATCAGTATAGGTTAACAGATACACACAATTCTGGATTACCTAGATTCTATTTTTAGTAGCCTCTCTGTCAATCTCTCCCATAGTGCATCTCTTCTTGGGAGCCCAAGAATCCGGATTCCAGTGCATATTGCTCTAAGTCCCCAGTTCCAGTTAAGGGCTCCCTCTCACTAAGTGGATTAGTTGGCCGAGTTTAAAAGCTGTTGATTGCCTCCCCCAGGCTTTGGCTCCTCCATTGCACAAGTGCTCCTTTCTTGGTTTGCTGTTCTCTCCCAGTAGGAGGTGTGGTCAGCCTTCTCATGGCAGCCCACTGTGTTTCATGCCAGTGGTCTCTGTTTGCTTCAGCTGTCATTGACCAGCTTCCCCTGGCAGCTTATGTAGTGCCTTCCAGCACTACACTAACTACCATCTGGGGGCTGGTTACCATTCCGGACCTCAAAGGGTCTCTTGATGTTGGTCAATGGCTTTCTGTGGTTTCTTCAGCAACAGGGTTTTGTCTCAGGCCTGGGAGGGCATTCAAGAGCTTTGACAGAATCCTGTCTTGTTTTTGGAACCTCATGGGTCACTTTGGTCAACAGCTCAGTGAGGGAAGGAACCGGTGACTGGGACCAGGGGTTGTCAGACTGATCAATTATTCACAGGCTTAGACTCTCTCCCCTACTACTCATGGCCCCTCTTACCAGACGATGCCCACTACTTGCTCAATAGGCTACAGCATGCTCATGAGGATTTTATGATTTTGAACCCAATTTGGTTTAGCCTCATGCTTAAGCCATTCCCCTCCCCCACCCAGTAACTGCTTTGACTAAAGATTGAATGTATGATCTTTGAGGCATTGGCAGTGGTTGTCTGGGTGGCATCACAGTGACTTGTCTGTGTTCTCTGCTTTCAGTTACTGTCATGTCAGAAGATATCCGTACCTCACTTCTGTCCACTGTCCGCACAGGTCTGAGGAGCAATGCAACAGGCATGATGGAGGTCGAGTCCTCCTACTCGGACTTCATCTCCTGTGACCGGACAGGCCGTCGGAATGCAGTCCCTGACATCCAGGGTGACTCAGAGGCTGTGAGCGTGCGGAAGCTGGCTGGAGACATGGGCGAGCTGGCACTCGAGGGGGCAGGTCAGAGTCAAAGTCTTCATCATCTGGCAGAGAGGGGCCTCTGCAGGCTCCTGGTTGGCATCCAAGTTCTAGACTGCCCACACTCCTTGGAGAAGCAGCTGCATTTAAACTGGGCCTTCCCCACCATCAGTGGCAGAGTGTGGTCAACCACCAGGTTGGAGGATACCAGTGTGTCAACCCTTGGGAGTTCCCTTTCCCCTGCCCCCGGTCCATTCACAAGCCCTGTCAGATGCCCTCTAAGATAGATCCCAGCTCCCTCTACCTCTCTCCATCCCCAAAGCCACCACCTGAGTAGTCCTTGTCCCTCCCCTCTCTCTAACCCCTCCACCCCACCCCAAGTCATGCTCCTGTCCCAGCTTCCTGGAGCATCTCACTCAGAGCCAAGCCTCTCTCCAGTGGTCTTCAGCAGTCATGTGCAGCTGGCCTGCCTGGCATTGGGTCCCTGCCATGTCATCCCCACTCCACACACACACACACACCTTCCCTCACAACCTGCTTTGGTCTGTTTCTTAGTCGAGGTATAGGGCTTCATCTCCAGGGCCTTTCTACTCACTGTTGCTTCTGCCTAGAACTTCCCCCCACTGGCTTTCCCTTACACAGGCTCAGCTCAGCAGGCACTCTGAGAGCTAACTTTCATGTCACTCTTAGACAAGGCCCCATTTGTTTGAATCTGAGCTCCAGGAGAGAGGGGCCCTGTTCTGCCTGTATGTGACCATAGCCCAAAACAGTCAAATGATGCCTGAGCAAAGATCTCATCTATCACCCAGCATTGCCTAGGTTTATTCCTTCTCTCCCCTGCCCTTCACTTCTCCCTCTGTCCTCCTAAAAGACCCTGTTTTGTTTGCATCCATGGTTCAGCTCTAGACCCTACTTCTGGGAAGCCTTTCCCTGACCCC
>PVHP010045131.1:0-13809 GCA_004024765.1 Zapus hudsonius | reverse complement strand
GGGGGGGGGCAGACACACAGAGAGAATGGGCACACCAGGTCCTCCAGCCACTGCAAACGAACTCCAGACATATGCGCCCTCTTGTGCATCTGGCTTTATATGGGCACTGGGGAATTGAACTCTGGTCCTTCTGCATTGCAGGTAAATGCCTTAACCGCTAAGCCATCTCTTCAGCCCAAAATTTTTTTAAATTTTTTTATTTATTAAGTAGAGAGATACAGAGAGAGAGAGAGAGAGAGAGAGAGAGAGAGAGCAAGAGCGTACTAGGGCCACCACCTTGTGGATCTGGCATATGTGGGTACTAGGGAATTGAACCTGGGGCCTTAGGCACTGGAGGCAAGTGCCTTAACCGCTAAGCCATCTCTCCAGCCCAGCCCTTTTTTTGAGACAGGGTCTTTCTATGCAGCTCTGGCTGGCCAGGCCCTTATACTACAGCCTGGGCAAGGCTCAAACATGTAGTATTCCCCATTTCAGACTTGGACTGAGATTACAGGCATGAACTACCACACATAGCTGACACTGGTTTTTACTTTTTATTTTTTTTGTTTTTGAGACAGGTCACTATGTAGCTCAGGCTGGCCTTAAATTCAATGTAGCAGGGCATGATTTTAAATTTGTGGCTTTCCTGCCTCCATTTCCCAAATGCTAGGGATTACAGGCATAAACCACCTTGTCCACTGATCTCACTCTAGCCCAGGCTGACCTGGAATTCACTATGTAGTTTCAGGCTGGCTTCAAATTCACAGCGATCCTCCTACCTCTGCCTCCCAAGTGCTGGGACTAAGAGCATGTGCCACGACACCTGGCTCAATCCTTTTCATTTTTAAGAGCCCACAAAGACTAAAAACTTACCAGGCATGGTGGCACAAGCCTTTAATCCCAGCACTCGGGAGGCAGAGGTAGGAGAATCGCTGTGAGTTCGAGGCCAGCCTGAGCTAGACTGAGACCTTACCTAAAAAAAAAAAAAAGACTAAAAACTTTATGTAGCATACCTATAAATTTATTTTCTGAAAACACCTTGGTGGCCAAATTATGTCTGCAGACCAAACCAGGCCACAGGCATCAGCTTACAACTCTGCTTTACATTAGGAGGGTCCTCTGTTGTCATTTTGTTTTTGTTTTTATTTTTTTTCAAGGTAGGATCTCACTTTAGCCCAGGCTGACCTGGAATTCACTATGTAGTCTCAGGGTGGCCTTGAACTCATGGTGATCCTCCTACCTCTGCCTCACGAGTGTTTGGATTAAAGGCATTAAAGGTGTGCGCCACCACAGCCCGGCTCTGTTCTGTCACCTTGATACTCTGATCTATCCCTTTTATTTTGCAGATGTGTGGGTCTGAGCTCCTGCTAGGCTGAGATAGATGGCTGCCACCCAGCAAGAAAACCTGGGAAGGCCTGTGAGGCCTGGCAGGGCATCCCTGGACCCTGGGGTGGAGGGCTGGGCTGGTACCTGGTGTGGTCTGAGGCAGCGCTGCTGCTGCTGCTGCTGCTGGACTCCGAGTCCGAGCTGCTCCGGGGAAGGCTGCAGTCATTGCGGTACACCAAAAAGCTCTTCTTCACCGGCTGGTTTCCACTGCTGAAGCCATTGGCTGGTAAGTCTTGGTTGGAGGGAGGAGGAGGAGGAGGAGGGAAGGAACCGGTCAGGAAGATATAGACCAGAGCTAGCACAGGGGTAAGATGGCCCAAGAGTATGGGGCTAGGAAATTCCCCCAGCCTGGGCCAGCAGAGACAGCTCTGGGCAGGGCCAACCACCGCTGGCCAGAGGCCTGCCCCACCCGTGCCTCCCTTAGCCCCAGGACAGGAAGGGCTTAAAGAGCAGGAGCTTCTCCAAGGAAGGTGAGAAGAGAAAAGGTGAAGTGACACAACGGAAAGAGCCTTGGATGGGAAGCCAGCTGGGTCAGTGTCTCTGGGTCTGTTCTCCCCAACTAGGAAATGAGGGGATGCAATGAAAGGATTCCTAAGGGCCCTCCTAGCGCTATCTTTTGTAGGGAAATGAAGGGATAGGTGGAAGTATGCTGGGAAGAACGGCAGCTTTGCTCACTCTCTTGGGGGACTGGGTGATGGTGAAGCTCACCCATTGGGGGGTCTTCTGTGGACTTATCACTGTCGCTGTCTGAGCTGGAACTGGGCCGGGGGCTCCTACCCCGCTTGCGCTGACGCAGGGAGCCCATGATGGGAAGCTGGGGGGGCCCCACAGGACTGCCTCCGTGGCTGGGGGTCATCTGGCTCTCCCGGTTTTTGGGGGGCCGGCCCGGCCTCTTGGGCGGTCCAGCTGTCTTCGGGTTCTTTTTGGAGAACAGAACTGAGGTTCTCCTGCCCACCTCATGTGCGGGGGTTGAGGACATGTTGGGACCCAGGCCTGGAGCAGAGAAAGAGAGAAGGAGAGTTGATGAGGGGCCTGATGTGAGAAGGAAGGGCAGATGTCCAG
Organism: Zapus hudsonius; assembly: GCA_004024765.1. Taxonomy (NCBI): domain Eukaryota; kingdom Metazoa; phylum Chordata; class Mammalia; order Rodentia; family Dipodidae; genus Zapus; species Zapus hudsonius. The sequence continues at coordinate 11,382 of PVHP010045131.1, read as the reverse complement.
GGTCATGCCTGGAATATAGGACTATTACTATAGCTAGAATTGGGGAGATGATTTGAGGTTCAGGGAATTCAGAGCCACGCCTTATACAAACAGCCAGAGGGGCAGCTAAGAGGCCCCTGACTGGGGAATGAGGGAGAGAATGCAGCTAGCTGTGCAGGAAGGACCTCTGCCCAGGGGGTGGCAGGGGTCGAATATATGCCACAGAACCAGAACCTGACTGCTTTTTTGGGGTCCACCTTGCCATAGGGTTCAGACCTTTGCTCGTCTCCTGGCTGCTGCTCTCCTCCGTGGCACTGTCAGTCTGCCCGTCCTTGTCACAGGCTGCTGGGTGCGGTGTCAGACTGCCCCGGCTGGAGGAGCCATGACGCTCAGGGGCATCCCTTCCTGTCTCCCGCTGGTGAGCAAGCTTCCGCCGCAATGCCGTCATCTCCTTCTTGATCATCTTTGCTCGTCGGGAGCGGCCCGCGCTCTGCTTGCTGGCGTTGACCTCGTCCAGCCGCTCCAGCAGCAGCTTCAGCTGCTCTTCAACTGGCAGGTGCTTCTGGTTCTCCAGCAGGACCAGTCGCTCTTCTTCCCCTGCCACGAAGGGTTGAGGGAGGAGGTCAGGCTCAGGGCAGCCCACTGGGCCCCGTGAACCTGGGCAGGCAGCAGGAAACCCATTCCTCATCCCCTCAGCTTCTTTCCAGAACAGGTGCAAAATAAAAGGACTAATACACAGAATGGTGGGCACTACTATCCATTCACCAGGTCTGGCTTCTCAGCCCAGCTGCTTTCTGCCCACACCGCCTGTTCCCAGGAGGATACTTTGGGAAGGCTGTCCATCCCTGGCCTCTGTGTGCTTCTAACTCATCACCCACCATCTTCAGTGTGGTGTGGGGCCTCTTCTCCAGCCACACTGGGTGGGATATGCATGCCCGTCTCAAAGTCGATGCCCATTTGTTCTGCCTGGCGCCGGGCCTGCCGGAGCACAGCACCACCTTGCTCACGGAGCCGCACCGCTGCCCTGTAGAAGATGGTGTCCTTGGCGTTGTACTTGAGGCAGTTGCTGACGATTAGGTTGAAGTCCTCCTCAAAATCATCAAAGTTCAAGTAGCGATAAGCCTCTAAGTTCTGCTTCATGGTGAAAAAGTCCATGGGCTTTTTGATGTGGTCTAGATAGTCAGGTACCTGGGGAAGCAGGGGTAGGTGTCTAAGCGGCGATATGCTCTTGGTCTCCAAACCCTGCTCCTAACAACCCCAGAAGCACCCAGCAACCTCCTCCCACCAGTTAAAGGCAAGCATGTAGCTCAGAGGAAAGCTGGAGTCCAGTCCTGACTACCGGTCACAGTGTGACCTTGGCACGTCTCCTCTTAACCTCTCTGGGCCTTCTTTTCCTCTCCCGGAAAATGGTGATGCACATACAGGCAAGTAACTCCTGCAGCCTGTGTGGCTTCAGTGAAAAAACTCCCAGGGGAATTCTCTAGAAATAGCGCCACCTTGCATTCCTAACGCTCTTCTAACAGATCATTAAGACTGTTTCCTCAGACCTCTCATTTTATACTTTTCCAAGAAAAGACTGCCAGTGAGAACCTAGCGCTTCAGAGCTGGGTCTTTAGATGCTAAGCCTTCTAAAGTCTCCATTCTAGGGTTCTTCCTGCCCTGGAATTATTCATCTGGCAGACTCAGTCCCTGCCTCTGGGGAAGGAGTGCAGATTGCCTCCTATTCTGGGCCCTTGAGGTGTGACGGGGACAAGATAGGGTCCAGGTGATAGATGTGGCTCCAGTTCATCCTGCCCCACAGCCGCCAACCCCTCTGGCCAAGGTCCCCATCTAGTCCCTGGGCCAGACCTGCAACAGGGGTCCAACTGGGAGAAGAAGAAAAAGAAGGCGGAGTGAGGGGAAGGGATTCTTACTTCGTCCAATTCGGTTACCTCAGACAGAGGGACCGGCTCGCTGAAGATGTTGCCTGTGTCCTTTTCTTGTAGCTGCTCCAAGGTTTTGCGGAGGAGGATGAGGAAAGGGGTCAGCTGCATCTCCATGGCAACCTGCTGGACCTTGATCTGACACACAGAAAGGAGGAATCAGCCAGGCCCCATACAGGAGAACTGTCCCCAGCTACTCTGGCCTCTCCTTCAATAACGGTCACAGAGGTTAGTTTAGGGGCCACAAGGCCAACTGCTACACGGCCTTCCATGTGACGTGTGCCCAGCAGGCTGGCCTGTACATGAAGATGGAGCCCGTGCGGGAGACAGGTGCCAATGGCACCTCCTTCAGCGTCCGCAAAACAGCCTACTGCGACATCCACCCCACCCCCCAGGTTCTGCACTGCACTATCCCACAGTGAGGAAGAGGAAGAGGCGGGTAAGGGCTGGAGCTCAGCAACAGTCAAGACGACTTTCCTATGACACTTAGCTTGCCATTAAGTCTGAGAACACAGCATGGGCACTGGTGCCTCCTGGCTGGGGGATACGCTCTTGCTCCTCCAGAGCTGTGTGGCCCAAGAACACTCACCGTCTCCCTCTTGAGCTTCTCCCGCTTGCGGATCAGCTCAACCAGCAGCCGAGCTCGCTCCAGATCATGCCGAAGCCGCTGCCAAGACTTGAGCTGTTCTTTGAGGGCCCAGTTCTTATCATCAGAATCTCTCTGCAGAGGTAATAAAGGACATCAGGAGACAGTGAGAGAGCCAGTCCAGAGAGGAGTGCCCAGGGAACCTGGGTCATGGGCAAGAAGTGCAGCAATCTGTCAGCAGATTGTCTGTCCAGCAGTGAAGAGTTGCTAGGTGTGTGACTGCTGAATGAAGCAATACACACATAGGAATAGTGACTCTCCACCAAGCTCATGATGTGTAAAGACTGCATACTGAGCCTGGTTTCGGGCAATTATCATAAGCTCTCTGGTTCTGAAGCTATAACTGCAAATTTCGGTCCTAGCCCTTTGATACTGGTTCCCACAGCCCACAGGGAATTGGACATAGTACCCCGACTTGGTCACAGTTCCTCTGAGACTGGAGATGTGTCTGCAGGCGCCGTAATAGTGGGACCCCATTTCGGGACTGCCGCTTCAGGGTCCAGTAGCTGTGCAGTCTCTGCATGAACTGGCTTTTCCTCTGGACGGTCAGACGGCTGGTGATTTTACTGAGCCTGGAGCCAGGGAGCAAAGAGAAAAGCCTGCTGGGTCCTCATCCTCTTAAGAACAGAGAGCTCCTGAATGGGGCTATGTCTCTTGCCAAAAAGGCGTGGGACTCTGGGCTTATGACAAAGAATGTGCCATGGGAAGCAGCCCCAGAGCAGACAGGAAACCAAGCCCGTCAGTCTCCCTGGAAGACTACAGTAGCTGCTGCGGTCCAGGGCAATTTGACCACTAAGCCTGCTTAGACTGAGCCTCTGGCAATGCTACTATGAAGTGTCAATTGCTCCTTACATTTCTTGGTCTTTTGGTTGAGATCAAGTGAAGATAAATTACAAGTACAGCAGAAACATGGCACATCAAGTAGATAATCTGCATGCAAGCTAAAAATAACTGATCACAGCTGCCTACCACTGAGCAAAACCTCCAGTTCCCTACAACTTCCCGAGCCTTCTCCCCAACGTTCACTATTCTCTCTTCACGGTTAGTTTTTCCATCTTTCTTAATAAACCACAGCACCAAAATGAAGGACAGTTTAAACACCTACTAGGTCTGCTAGAAGGTGGCTTGAATTTATTTGGTTTGTCACTACACAGCTCCTGGCGCTCTGCCGCCTCTCCACATACCTGTGTGGAGGGATGCATGGCACCGATACCACAGGGGCTGCCGCGCGCTTCTCTGCCAAGATCTTCCGAGCTTTCTTCATTTTGATCCGGGACTTGGCTTTAGCCTTCTTGACCTTCTCTGAGCTCCAGCCCTTACCCTCCTCTTCCTCTTCCTCTTCCTCTTCCTCTCCCTCACTGTGGGATAGTGCAGGCAGGCGGCGCGCAGAACCTGGGGGTGTGTGGATGTCGCAGTAGGCTGTTTTGCGGACGCTGAAGGAGGTGCCATTGGCACCTGTCTCCCGCACGGGCTCCATCTTCATGTACAGGCCAGCCTGCTGGGCACACGTCACATGGAAGGCCGTGTAGCAGTTGGCCTTGTGGCACTGGATGCAGGCCCCTGAGCCACGCTGTTTGCAAATGTAGCAGGTAAGCTTCCAGCGGGCTGGCGGGATATGCTCAATGCTGTCAATAGGCTCTAGGAAGACCGTGTTGGCAAAGCAGACCTCGGGGATCCACAGGGCACACACCACATGGGCCCAGCGCCCGTCATCTGTCTGCTTGAAGGCACCACCCTTATTGGGGCACAGAGCACAGTCCACAGCACGGGAAGGTGACTGCAGGCAACGGCGGCACAGCCACTGGCCCTCAGGGATATACGGGACACCGTAGCACTCCTGGTGCACGGCAAGGTTGCACATGTCACAAAAGAGAATGACATTGCTGTTCTGGCACTCGCCATCATTGCAAATACAGCACACAGCATCTTCATCCACTAGTGCATTGGGGTCACCTTTGTTGTGACTCTCAAAGTAAGACTCCTTCTCCAGCCGGTCCATTAGGTACTCGAAGACCTCCTGTGGGATGGGGCTCACACCCTCGGTCTTCCGCCTCTCATTCATGATATCCAGCCAGATGTAGTCCTCCTCATCCATGTCATATTCTACCTCCTCATCCAGCTCCTCGGCGGACTTCTCGATGTACCTGCAGCGCACACAGCATCACATGATTGATACTCCCTGTTTAAGCACCTTTACACACCTTGTCTCACTCCAGCCCACCCAAACCTAAGTCCCACAGATCCTGCATTCACTCCCGTCTTACAGAACAGAAAGGGGACCTAAGTCTGAGGGAAGTTACTACACTTGACCCAGCTTACTTGTGAGAAAATGGGAGAGCTACCAATGCTTGCGATGTGGAGGCTTGGCCAGACCCCTAAAGCGAGGATGATGGGGCAGTGAGGGCCACTAGGGTAGTCTGGATGACGGACGGTACAGCCCGGGGGAGGCAGGTCCTTGGACAGCTCAGGCAAAGTGAAACAACCTGCTTCAGCACAGATGACAGCGACCAGAGCTGCCATGGGTCCTCTCTCAGCTGGTGCCAGCCTCAACTCAGGACCCCACTAGCTGCCTTGGGAGATACTAAGTACTAGCTAAAACTGACAGATGTTTACTGGGATCATTACGACGTACTTTCATATTGTCTTCATGTCAAAGATCAGGAAAATGAAGCTTGAAAAACAACCAGTTACCAGCCCAGTACAGACAGGGCACACAAGTGTCACCAGCTCTCCACGCCCAGCCCTCTCCACCTCTACCTGTGACTCCCTGAGCCAGCAAGTCTGGAACAGAGGGCTGCTCTACGTGGCTGTGACACAGAGTAGGCACTCACCTTGCCCTCGCCATGCCCTCGGCGGTCAGAACCCTAGGAGACTGAATGCTGTCTGTTGGAAGCTGCTTCTTCCTCAGCCCTTTCCCAAGTGGGTGTAACCAGCGCCCCTCCAACAGAGGTGGACTCAGGGCTGGTGTGACCCATCGGGATGGGTCCAGGCTTGTGCCAGCTCTCTTGAGCACAAGGTCTCAACCCTTCCTTTGCCATGACACATGTGACAATCCCACAGGCTCCCACTCGCAGCACATGCATTCCTGTGCGCTCTTTCCGGAACACCAGGGACATGCCACCCTGTCCCTCCCCTCAAGGCAGCGCATCAGAATTCCAGCAAGAGAAAGTGAAGGCCCCAGTTCCATTCCAGGTTATGTAAAAAAATAAATGATTTTCAAGGTGAGGGCAATTTTGCTAACTGTGGTAATTACATACAACACACCTCCTGATTAACCGCCATACACCAGCTGAGAACTGCTCCCTCAGCGAACAGGCCTGATGCCCAGGAGGAAAGTGACTATGTGTGGGGGAGGAAGAGAAGGAGCTGAATAAACTGGGCTGGACTGCCCATCAGAGCAGGACAGATAAAGCCATTGAGGGACGGAAGGCCCAGAGAGGGGCCTGGGTTTGGGAGGTGAAATGGGTATGGCAGTAAGTGCCAACAGAAAAAAAGGAGTGGCAAAGCAGAAAGAAGATACTAGAATGAATAGATAAAAGAACAGAAGATGAAGGAGACTGGCTAAGACTGAGCAGAGGAAAGAAATACATCAAAAGTATCCTCACAGATTTGCTTTTTTTTTTCCAAGATAGGGTCTCGCTCTAGCCCAGTCTGACCTGGAATTCACAATGTAGTCTCAGGATGGCCTTGATCCTCCTACTTCTGCCTCCTCAATGCTGGGATTAAAGGCATGCACCACCATGCCCAGCTCAGATTTGCCTGAAGAAGTGAGATTTATTATACTATCAAGTGGACAACACTTTTGGTTAAAAACTATTTTTTAGGGGCTGGGGAGATGCCCCAATGGTTAAAGGTGCTTGCTTCCAAAGCCTGCAGCCTGAAGTTCAATTCCCCAGCAACTAATATAAATCTGGTTGGGAGTTGATTTATAGCAGCAAGAGACCCTGGTGTGTACACACAAAACAACACAACACAACACAACACAACTAGTCTTCAGCTAAGTACCTTTATGGCAAAAACAAAATGCCCTCCTTGCTTTGGAGGCTGTGTGGCATGCTGATACATGTGTCCTGTGTGCATGGAGAGAGGAAATGTCAGGTGCCCTCTTCATTTCACGTATCTGCCACATTTCCTTGAGTCTCCCTAAACCCGGTGCTGCTGATTTTTTTGGTCAGTCTGACCAGCAAGCCTCAGTGATTTTCCGTTCCTCTCAGGACTAGGGCTACAAGTGTATATGGCCATATCCAGCTGTTTACATGGGTGTTACAGAATTGCATGCCTTTAATCTCATCACTCGGGAGGCAGAGATAGCAGGAGCGCCATGAGTTCGAGTCCAGCCTGAAACTACATTGTGAATTACAGGTCAGCCTGGGTTAGATCGACCCTACCTCGAAAAACAAACAGAACAAAACAGAAAAAAGAATTGAATTGAACTGGAGTAAAAATCTGGGGCCATCATGTTCACCCAGCAAGTGCTCTTACCTGCTGTGCCATCTTTCTAGCTTATACTTATCATTTACTTATTTATTTACGAGAGAGAAACAGAGTGTGAATATGGGCATGCCAGGGCCGCCTCCTGCTGCAAGCAAATGCCAAAGGCATATGCATGCTACTTCGTGCACCTGGCTTTATGTGGGGAATTGAACCTGGGCTGTCAGGCTTTGTAAACAAGCGCCTTGAACCACTAAGCCATCTCTCCAGCCCATACCTGTGTTTTATAATATCCTTCACTTGGGATTTCAGCATGTAATATTGCCAACACACTATCCCACACTGCTTTCATCTCATGTTAAAGAATTTATTTTTATTATGTCTGTGACTTCAACAGGAACCACTGTCACTAGCTCTTGGAAGGACTGGGGTACCAAGAAAAAAGTGATATGAAATAAACAAAAGGGCCATGTAATCAATGGAAACATTGCTTAGGCATGCTAACGGATGGGTGGACAGCAGTAAGAGAACTGGAGAGAAACTGCCTCTACAGAGCCTTGGATTGATTTATTTTGAGAGAGGGTAACATGTAGCCCAGGCTGACCTCAAACTCACTATGCAGACAAGGATGACCCTGAACTTTTGATGCTTCTGCCTTATCTCCTGAGTGCGGGGATTATGCATGCACCACCACATCCAGTTTTATGTGGTGCTCAGGCTCGAACCCAGGACTTTGGGTTCTACCTAGCCCAAGCCCACCTCTACAGATTTATAAACTGCTTTTATACAGTGTCTTCTATCTTTAGGGAAGACTAGTAGGATTGCTCCGGAGATGTGCCTCTGGAACAGCAGGAGCTGCAGTGCCAGGGTGGAACCAGCTCAGCCCTCCGCTGGGCCAAGCTCTCCTCATCTTGAGAGCTTGTGTGGAGGTTCCAGCGGGGGAGTGAGCACAGCTGCTTGCGCACCCTTGATCCAGGACCAGTCAGTCCTCTCTGGGTGGAGAAGGTCGTCCTCTTCACCAAGTTTCAAGAGGGACACCCACCTAGCCAGCCGAATCAACCCTGGCAACCAGTGGGGTGACAGGTGTCAGAGCCAGGTGGTCTCACTGAGAACGAGGCCCGCCTGGGAGAGTTAGTCGTGCGAAAGAAGCTAAGAGGTGGCTGTAAAAAGCCCTGAAGGCAGGTCCGGGCAAGTGGCAGTGCAGAGAGGGGCTGCTCTGCAAGCCAGTGCCCACCTGCTGTCCCTTACCTGTAGTAGGAAGTGGGGCGTGGTGGGGCATCGGGGGTGTCCTGCTCCAGCTCCCGGTACACTACCTCCGGCAGCTTGGGCGCAGCGCTGGCGGCGGCGCTGTGGTGGTGGCTGGAGTCCTTGCGCTTCTCCTTGTTCTTGTGCTTGCCTGACTTGGGCGTAGCCGCGGGAGTCTCCGGGTTCTCCTTGTTGCTGCCGTTCTCGGGGGTCTCATCGGGGGCCTCCTCATCCTCCGACACCACATCCAGGTTGTCGAAGATGCTGATACGGTGAACGCGGCCGTGCAGGTCCACCTCCACCATGCGCTGCGCCTGCGCGTAGCTCATCACCTCACGGCCTGGCGACTGAGAAAGCTCCGAGGGGCTGGGGGACTGCTTGTTGGCCGGCCGGGACTGGCGCCCCTTCTTCTTGTGCTTGCGCAGTGGCGTCTGCTGCGGAGGCGGCGGGTTGTCGTGGTCATAGTGGTACAGGTGGTACTCGATGCCGCTGTAACTCTTGTAGACCTTGCGGCAGGACTCCACAGGGCACTCGTACGGTGGCTTCGTAGCCCGCAGGTTGTGGCAGAAGGTCTTCACATCAAAGTCCACCCCCATGCTGTCACATCTACGACACAGAGGTCAGCTAGCGCCAGAGCCCAAGCTCCTGTCCACCTTCTCCCCCTCAGAGCATCTCCAAATGCCACCCAACCCCTTCCACCTCCACGAAGACCCCAGCTTACTTCTCACATACTATGAGCAGAGCGAGCTTTCCATGGAGTAGCGATTAGCCACGCTCATGCCAACCTCCTGCCCCTTGCAAAGCCTTCTGGTGCCCCCCATTTCACTGTCTAGCCCGGTCTTTCCTTCTACATCTTCCTCACCAGTACAGCTCTATCTACACATGGTCACCAGCCATTCCCTGAATGTTATAATCTCGCAAGGCACAAATCAATCTTTAGTTAGGAGTGCCTTCCACCTTGTCTGATTGGGGGGGGGGCTCCCAGTCACCTCAAAACCTAGCTCAAATGCCACTTCTGTTATGACTTCTTTCACTCTCCCAAGGAGAACTTTCTCCACGACTCTGACATGGCACTTACGATGGTGGAAGTTTTTCTGTCTTCGCCCACTGGCCCAAGAGCCCCGCAGAGTGTATCCTCTTAAATCCCCACTAGACTCAATGCACAACTCAATGAGATGACCGGATCTGCAGTCGAGAAGGATCACAGGAAAGCAAATATTAGCCCGTGTGGAAGGCCAATGACTCAGCCCTGGGTTCCAACAGAAATTACTGGACTCCAGAATCCATGCATTGTTGAGGTCTTTACAGGGATCATGACCCTGGAACTGGGCATACCAGGTGCAAACAGACCGGTTACTGCGCTGCACTTGACTTCCTTACCCACAGATCCATGCAGCATTAACCAAGAGCCTACAGAGGGCTAGGTCCTCAGGCCACAAACGGGAACCAGGCAATCTAGGGACAGACCCTCCCCCTTCCCTACACTCCCGGGTGAGCAGACAGCAGATGGCACCAAACCCCAGGACGCCCAGCTTAGTCACATATTGCCCCAATTTTCTCGGACTAGTTGAGTTCAACAATTCAAGCAGAGGACTTGGCACCACCCCAGGCAAAGCCACTCTGGCCTTTCTTCTCCCGTGGCTCAATCAGGCAAGCCGGCACCCGCTGCCCCTCCGTCAACAGCAAAGCTGCACCTTCCACTCCAGCTCGCATCTCTAACCACACAGACACCAACACGCTCATCTCCTCTCAAGCAGGGTCCCAGGTGAACGCTGCCGCTCTGGCTGCGTTGCCCTGGTTCCCGGAGCGGCAGTGCCCCCGGCGATGTCCCGCAGGGACCCGGCAAGCAGAGCCACGAACCAAGACAGGCCCGCGGGAAGAGCGGGGGCCAAAGAACGGCATCTGCGTCTGCTCCCGGGCCGAAGGAAGCAGGCGGACGGGGGCGCAGGGACCAGGTCCCGGCCGGCCGGCGGTGCCCGAGCCCCCGTCTCCCGCGCGCGGCGCCGCTGCCCCTCGTCGAGGTGTACCGAGTCCAACAAGCTCCCTGCCACCGGCCCGGGGCGGCCTGGACGGGCTGTCAGGTCTCCTGCCGCCTGCCCGCCCGCCCTCCCGCCCGGGTCAGAAGCTCGGTGCACCGAGGCGCTGTCCTTTCCCGGGCCCGGACTCACCGGGCTCATCGCCGGGGGCGCCCGCCGGGGCTCCGACCCCGCTGGGGAGGCCGGCGGGGGAAGACGGGCCGGGAAGGGGAGTCCCAACTCCGGAGACCGCGGAGCTCGCCGCCCCGGGCCCCGGCAGGCCGGGGTTCCCGCGCAGACCCTGCCGCTCCCGGTCCCGCCGGCACCCCAGGATCTTAACTCCACCGGCCGCCTCCCCTTTCGCGAGCTTTTCGGTTGCCTGGACGGAGAACCGACGCCGCGGGGACAATGGGGCTTCCGGAGGCAGCGCGGGGCCAGCGGCCGCAGAGACCGTGGCGGCAAAGGCTGCTGCTGCTGCGGCGGCGGCGGCGGCGGCGGCGGTAGCCGCCTGGGTAAACTCGGCGCCGTCTAGACGCACTTTCGCCACAGGTACCCGCCCGCCAGCGGACGCCTGCCTGAGCGACCATCCTCTAGGACTCGGGAAGACCCACGGACGCCCCTAGAACTAGCCTAGTACCTCCACCTTAGGGTCCCGTTTCCGTAGCCTGAAGTCGCAGTACTTGAGACTCAGGTTCCTCGGGCCTGTTGTGGCGAATCTGCGGAAGAGGAGCGCCAGGCTGGGCGGCGAGGAGCCCGCCCTTCTCCCCTCCCCCTCCGCCGCCTCCCCTTACGGGAGCGGCGGCTGCCGGAGGGGCCGGACTGCGGCCTCCCAGGACAGCGAGGAAGCGGGGCGGGAGCCATGGGCGGGGCGGGGCGAGGCGGGCCAGAGCCGGGGAGCCTGCCGCCAGGGCGGGGCGACGCCCGGGGAGAGGGCGGAGCTTTGCCTGGTCTACCGGGGAGGACGCGGGCGGAAACCTGGGAAAGCGAGGGGCGGGGCGAGGTGGGCGGGGCTTGGCCACGGGGCGTGGTCAGCGGAGGCGGGGCTTCGGAAGGTAAAGGCACGGGCGGAGTGGACCCGGAGAGCCTGGGAGGGTTTGGGGAAGGTGCGGGCGGACGGAGGGACTTCGTTTGGGGGAGTCGGCGG
>PVHP010045130.1:0-13809 GCA_004024765.1 Zapus hudsonius | reverse complement strand
CCACAGACAATAACGGGATGAACAAGGGACCCACAGCCACTGCCATTCAGTCAACACAAGATATGCCAGGGGGACAGATACCAACAATTTTCAACACAAAGCCCCCTAAGCGCACAACATTAAAGCAGCCTTAATACTCACCCACCACGATTCAGGGAACTGAGCGGAAGAGGGGGTGGAAAGATTGTGAGAGCCATGGTGGGGGAGACTATCCAGAGGCATGACACCCCTCAGTAACAAAACACTTGGGCCAGGAGAACCAGGCTGAGTATTAGGCTATCCATGGTCCCCTGCCACAAGGACTCATCCAGACGACCCACGGAAGAGGATATCCAGCTGATTGGGGATGGGGAGGGAGGGCATTGGGGAATTGGGGATAACAACTCATTGTTTGCCCACTAAATAATGTAACTCATTATGGTCAATAAATATATATATTAAAAAAAGAGGAAAAAAAAGAAAAGTATTTTTGCAGGATATATGGAACTCTCCCCAGACATTTGAGACATATCAGAACCGTTTTAGCATTTTAAGTTGGATGAGGAAATAAAAGGCCATCTTCAATCTGATTAGTCTTGCTTCATCATACTTTTTTGCTATGAAATGATCAAGTCCCTAATCCCAATAGCATGTTCTCAATTTGACCTTTAGACTCATATTTACCATATGCTTCTATCCGCATCTCCTCATTGCAGGATCCAAATCAAAACAGCAAGCTAATTTGAATAGCTAATACATTATTCCAGGATGTATTCCAGAAATTCAGATTTCTGAGTTAACTTAATCCAGTGCAGTATCCTTGTGGAAAGACCAACTATTGACAACTGATCAAAACATAGAGCATCAATGAAAGGTCCATGTATCTTCCATGGAAATTCTAGGCTATATCTTATTTGTTTAATCTTTACTGATATTATCTCATAAAAGAAGTGTGACTCTAGAAAGACTCAGGAGTGTGTCTATTACTAACTACTAAAATGGCTTCTGATAAGGCAACTTAATGGAGAGTAATTTTGACTTTAATGGCATAGGCAAATATTAACTATAAAATGATTAATGAAAAATGTAGAAAACTGTTGATATATTTTATTCAGTCTTATGAGACAATCTCTCTCTCTCTCTCTCTCACACACACACAATAAAGATTGGTATAAACACTAATTATTTCACAACCATTATTGATAAACTAGTAAATGTTAGGTATGCCCCAAACATATATATGGAACATCTCCTATGCCTTGCCATAGTTATCTTTGGAAAATGATATAATATTGTAAAGGAAAATGGCAGACAATGCCTACACATTGGACATTAACATGTCTGGGGAAGAAAGCAAGAAAATATGGGGAGCAAATATATACTCCAAGGTGGGTGATAGCAGCCAGGGAGGGGAAATTCAGTAGCCAACAGATAGACCATATTTTTAAAGTAAAAAGAAAACCATGGAAAGTAGTCATGAAGAGAGAAGGTCCGCTCCAACAAGTGGAGAGGCCAACTCAACAGAGCAGGGAGTCAGGGTAGCTTTTGAAGGCAGGATCTGTGATAAAAGCTAGCCTGACAGAAGAGGCACTCTATTTCCTGCTGCAAACAGACAGAACCTTTCATAAAGAGAGAAAATGTCTATGTAGGAATGTGGGGGAGAACTCACCTCAGTAAAGAGACTGGGCTGAATTGATCTTTCAGAACTGGCAGGATAGAATGTGGGGCCAGAGACAGAAGAAAGAATGGTCTCAGAATCCAGAGTAGTATAAACACGACTCCCAGAGTCCATATAAAACACAGGCATGGGGAAAGGTCACCTGGAAATTCTCCTGACACTCATCCTCAGGAGGTCATTTTGAAGGGATCCTGACTTTTCATGATTAGAGAAGCAGATTTCTGTGCAGTATCCTATCCCCAGGAGTTCACCCACCACAACACTAGGCTCTTATGCATTGGCCTGCAGAGGTGGGTGAGCTGGACCAAAGACTGAGTCAGAACCAGGAGAGTCATGCAATGGGAGACTGGCAGGAGACACAGTGGTGTGGCCCCAGGAAGACTAGCTACCAGAGTTTCCAGAGAGTAAGGAGCAGGGACCAGGGATCAAGTGCATGGGCAAGTTGAGGGAGTGGGCATTGGCCACTGCATCCCCAAAGGACACCCTTTCCCAGAGAATCACACCATTGAAGGCCCCAATGACTGTCCCTGGAAGCGTGTGGTCTGTACTACGCAGTCCTAAGAAGCAGGACAATAGCCAAGAATAATTCCTGCTGGCTGTGCTCACCAATGACAACAAAGGAGGAAAGTCAAATATGGCAAAGGAAATCAGAGCAGATGGCATAGAAAAAGGACTGTGCTTTCACCAGCAGCAACAGGAACAGCCCAGGTGGCCAAAGAAAAAACACTGAGTCCAGGTAAATCCATTCTGAATTGACACCTACACCACTGAAATCTTTAGAGGACCATATTTTTTTCTCTTGCTTTTTTGTTTGTTATTTTTTCACATTTAGAGTTATTATTTTATTTCATTTTTTTGCTCACATAGTAATATATTTTCTAATCTTACTGGTCTAGCACAGACTTTGAGCACTGTATTGGGTAAGATTGGAGACCTTTGACCCTCTTGTTTTTTTCCAGATTTTAGAGGAATTTTTTTTTCAATTTGGCCAGTTTAGTATAATGTGGTCCATATACTTGTGATGTATTGCCTTTATTATTTTGCCCTATGTTACATCTATTCATACTTCTCTAGGATTTTCATCACGAAGGCTTGTTCAACTTTGTCAAATTCCTTTTCTGTGTCCTGTGACTTCTCAAGTTGACAGCCCATTATGAATCACATTTTTTGGTTGTGTTTGTTGAACCAACTGTGTCATGCCTGGGAGGAAAACAACTTGGTCATGATATATAATCTCTTAATATGTTTGAGTTTATTTTGCAAGTGTTTTAAATTAATTTTCATTTTATATAAATTTTAATAGGTTGTATGTTCTTATCCCCTGGCCCTGGAGGCCTCTCTCAGTGGGATTATGCCATTCACTGTGATATCATGTATGCCTCAATCTGTCTTTGTGGGGATAGTGGGGAACTGTGCCTCAGGGTTGTCTCACCCACTCTGTGCCTCTGACAATCCTCCTGCACCCTCTTATACTATGTTCCCTGAGCCATGGAAGGACTGTTGACAATTGGATTTAGTGTTAAATTCTCTGTAGCTTCTGGATTTCTGCTTTGATAGGTTTTGGATGATCACCATGTCTGTCACCATCACCCTGGAACTGGTTGTCAGACTTGCAGTAAGAGCAGTATTCACTTGGCCCCTTCCCTTGCACTTTCTCCTGGGCCCTGACATGTGATAGAGCTGGCATGTCTCGTGGTGGGCAGTCAGCTATCTTCTTGCCATATCAATGGATCTTGGTTGTTTTGATCTCTAAAATAAAGTAGATTCCCCAAAACATGAGTAAGAGCAGCTTGGGTTAAAGGGGGTATGCAAATTCATTTGAGAGATTTTTTTGGTGTGTAATGAGAGCAGTGGGGGTTTCTATCTGAAGTCCATGTTTCTAAACCATGGGTTTCTGACTTGACTTTCATTACCGATATGAGTTCTCTCCCACTGAATGGGCCTCATGTCCAATCCGAGAACAGCTGGTTAACCGCAGAGGCTGCATGGGCTTCCAAGTATTTTGCTGAGAATATTTGTATCTATGACTATAAGGGAAATTGCTCTGTAATTTTCTTTTTTGTTACATTATTATCTAGTCTTGGTAGCCAGATAACATTGGCTTCATGGAATGCATTTAGTAGTGTTCCTTCCCTTTCTACTCTTTGAGCAGATTGAGAATTTTTGGCATTAGATCTTCGTTAAATATTTGATGGGATGTTGCAGTGCATCCATCTGCTCCTGGTCTTTTCTTTGAGGGAACACTTTTAACTACTGCTTCTATCTAGTTGATTATTATAGGTCCATTTAAATTATTTCTACATTCTGGCTTTAATTTTGGTAGATAGCATGCATTTAGAAATTTATCTGCTTCATGTAGGTTTTCCAGCTTTTTGAAATATAAGCTTTCATAGTATTCCCTAATGATCTGAATTTCATTGAGGCCTGTTCCAACAACTCCTTTTTTCCTTCCTCATTTTAGTGCAGTTAGAGATTTTCAATTTTGTTAACCTTTTCAAGTACTAGTTTTTGCCTGATTTTGTATACTGTTCTTATAATCTTTTTTTCATTAATTCCAGCACTAGTCCTTATAATTTCTTACCAACTATTGGGTTTGGCAGTGGCTTCTTGTTATTTTTCTAGTACCTTATGTTGTATCATTAGTTTGTATAATAGAGAGAACTCTGAATTTTTAATTTGCACAATATGGCTATAAAATATCCTCTTTGGGCTGCCTTGCATGGTTTCCAGAGGATGTGATAAGTTTTTCTTCATTCTCATTTGTTTTTTGAATTTTTAAACAACTGTTTTCCATGATTGCATTGATCCATTGTTTGTTCCAAAGTGTGCTGTTCAAGTGCCAAGCATGGTGGTGCACACCTTTAGTCCCAGCACTTGGAAGGCTAAGGTAGGAGGATCACTGTGAATTTGTGGCCAGCCTGGAACAACAGAGTGAGTTTCAGGTTAATGTGGGCTAGAATGAGACCCTACCTTGAAAAATAAAAAATAAATGTGTACTCTTCTGTCTTCAAATATTTGTGTCATTTCTGAAGTTTTTCTTTTTTTTTTTGATTTCTAGTTTTATTAAATTGTGGTCTGATAAGATACAAGGAATTAAATCAATTTATTTTAATTTTTGAGACGTGCTTTGTGACCTATGATATGATGCATTTTGGAGACTCTTACATGTGCCACTAAGAAGAATGTACATTCCCTGTCTCTTTGAATAGAAGATCCTGTGTGTATCTGTTAAATACAGTTTGCCTATGGTATAATTTAGCTCAGACATGTCTTTGCTGATGTTTTGTTTGTAGGACTTTTCATCATATGTGGTTGGGTGTTAGGAACCATGTGACCATTTCTGCCTTTTAATATTTATGAAACTGGGAGCCCTAAAATTATGTGTATATGAATGTTTACAATAGTTTTGTTTTCTTGATGAATTGCTCCCTTTATTAATATTTAGTGGTCCTCTTTGTCTCTTCTAAGTGGTTTTGGCTTAATGTCTACGTCTTCAGAAACAAGAAGAGCTATGTCCACTTGTTTAGGGCTTCCATTTGTTTCACAGGTTATTTTTCATCCTTTGACCATCAATTTTGGGAGATTTTTCCTAGCCAATTGTGATTCTTTGAGACATCAGATAATTGGTTCCTGCATTTAATGCAGTCAGAATGCATCTTGGTGTTATTGAGGCCACTTCCATTTAGTTATGATTTAAAGGGTCTTTTCTATGTTTTATAGGTGAGTGGCTACTTGGCTGTATTACTGGTATTTCTTTTCTTCTTCTGCAGCTAGTTTTGATAGTTTTCTGTCTTGCTGTGTTGGATGTGATTGATTCTTTTCCTTCTCTTCTTTCTTGACCTGGTTGTTTCTTCAAGGGTATTATCACGTGTGTTTTGTTGATGAGACTGTTTTTCTTCCTTCTTCAAATGTTGTATTCCTTCATGAATTTTATATAGTGCTGGTTTAGTTGTCTCTCTCTCCTTGCAAATAAATAATAAAAAGAATTTTTAAAGAGTCCAATGTTAGCAGTTTGAGTCCTACACAGAAAAAAAATTCAGAGGATATTTTCAATAAAGAGTTAAGGAAAACTTGAAACATTAATAATAGTTCTACTTCTACTAATACTTGCCAGAATTTAAAATTGTTTAACAAAGATTAACAGAGTTTAATAGTCCAGAGCCCCATGGCAGGGGGTGGGCAGGTGAGCAGATTTTTTGATGTGTCAGAGAAGGACAAGTATAAATGGATAGTTTAAGCATAATTCACCAACAGCAATTGACATGGGATGGTAGCAGTAAATGACAGGTATTTCTGTCAAAGATGGGAAATGGAGACAATTATGTTTAAAAATGACCCAGGATATAAAAAATTAATAGGAAATAACACCATGTATGTTTTTTAAAAAGCTATGAGATTTTTTTAAAAAAACATCATGTGTTTAAAAATTAATAGGAATTCATCAACCACAGTGTATTCCTGCTACTCTATCAAATTAGATCACAGATTTCAAAACACAATTAGTCATCCAAACAGATATGATAGAAATCATGTGTGAATGGTTTTGTTCTATGAAAGAAGACCCAGAAGAAAAGGATGGCTGTGATGGATTCTTTCACTCATAAATACACAAATTAATGGGCTGGAAAGATGGCTTAGCAGTTAAGGCATTTGCCTGCAAAACAGAAGGACCCAAGTTCCATTCCCCAGTACCCCCATACAGCCAGATGCACAAGTTGGTGCATGTATCTGGAGTCTGTTTGCAGTGCCTGGAGAACCTCGCATGCCCATTCTCTCCCTCCCTCTCTCTCTCTCTCTCTCTCTCTCTCTCTCTCTCTCTCTCTCTCTCTCTCTCTCCCTCTCTCTCTGTTTGCCTCTTTATCTCTCTTTCTTTGTCTCAAATAAATAAATATTTTTTTAAAACACAAATTAAAATCATTAAAATTAGTTTAGTAAGGTTGGGGAGATGACTCAGCAGTTAAGGTACTTGTCTGCAAAGCCCAATTCAATTCCCTAGTATCCACGTAAGGCTGGATGCTCAAAGTGGTGCATGTATCTGGAGTTCGTTTGCAGTGGCTGGAAGCCCTGCTGTTCCTATTTCTCTCTCTCTCTCTCTCTCTCTCTCTCTCTCTCTCTCTCTCTCTCTCTCTCTCTCTCTCTCTCTTGCCTTACAAAAGAAATAAAATTTGTTTTAATAGTGACTCTTTGGAGACATGTTGCTTCACAAGGGTACTCTAGGGATAGACTCCAATGTTTATAGAAAGGAGGAGGAAAAAATGTAGTGAGAATAAAGAAAAATGCTATGTAACCCCCACTCCTATCACCCTTATGAGAAAGCTTTTAGTACCAATTCTTCAAAGAAGAAAGGAAACCTCAGTCATTGGCTACATGTGCATGTCCAACAATGGTGGCTGGCCCATGGGTTGCCACCTTCCTTATCAGGCATTCGCATTCTTTCTTATCATCTGGCTGACATTTTAGAGGAGTCCTTCAGCAGTGTAACTGTGAGTGCTGGGAGTCATCAGTGGGCTTTGGGTGGGTCTGGTAGTGTGTTTCATGCCTTCAGCAAGAAGGGCCTCCAGTTCATCGCCCTTGCCCTCTCTGGCACTATCTCCACTATGACCTTGTGGTACAGCCAGGACAAGTGAGGAAGGAGCTGCGAAACTGAGGAGGCTGAATAGAGGATGCCTTCATAGGCATTCCTGAGCCCTGCAGGTTTCTAGAAGGATCCACAGAACCAATTCCCTAGTCAACAGGGTGAACGGGCAGTGAGGAATTGATCTGAGAACCCGGACTAGGTGAGTTCTTACTGTGTCCCTGAGACCTTAGAGGCCTCCTGAGGAACAAGTCACCATTTTCTATGGCACTATCTCACCTCTGTCTCATCTAGAAACAGCCATGGGGGCACCCAAAGGTAGGAGGAAAGCTATTCATATCCATAAATATATATACATATATGTATTCATATCCAAGTTACTTTTGGGGTAAAATGAACTCAGTTGATGGGAATGTAGAAAAGTTGTTGTGATGGACTTTTTAAGATTCTCGTGGTATTTTGCTTAATGACTTTATGCTGGGGCGATTCCCTGTCAAAACTAATTTCAATAAACTC
Source organism: Zapus hudsonius (assembly GCA_004024765.1). Lineage (NCBI taxonomy): Eukaryota > Metazoa > Chordata > Mammalia > Rodentia > Dipodidae > Zapus > Zapus hudsonius. Next base: position 6,061 of record PVHP010045130.1, on the reverse strand, counting down.
AGAAGTCTCTCTCTCTTCTCTCCTCTCCTCTCTCTCTCTCTCTCTCTCTCTCTCTCTCTCTCTCTCTCTCTCTCTCTCTCTCGCTGGAAAGTTAGACGTAAATTATTACAAATGATTGATCTTTCAGGGAAAACTGGCTTGCCAACAATCTAAGCCAAAGAACATAGATCACAGGATTGGTCTTTCACCTGGTGCCTTAAAGTGATCTCTGTCCCTGTTTGTGAACTAAACAATCCTGTTCATGCTTTTACTGGAAAGTACATAGTTATAATTGCTCTTTGAATTAGTTTGAATATATCTTCATAGTTTAGAAAACTTGCAAGTCAGTAACTTATCTTTCCTTTGAACTTCACTTTCCTGATCACACTACTGTATTTTCAGCAGGAAATATGAACACCAGTGTAAGAAGAGGGTCCAAGAGTAGAGGGCGAAGAGATCATCTAGTGCCTCTGCAGGTTGGACGTCTGCTTGTGAGTGTCACGTTATTCATATCAATTTCTTTTCAAATGTTGAACCTGCACAGTTAAACGCTTCTCTTGTGCTTGTGTGTGCCGTTGGAATCTAACGAAGGAAACGTTGATTCTGGAGGATTATATTCTAGCTTTATGTGAATGTGCACATTCGTCTGTGTTCTAGAAATGTGCCCGGGCCATCCATCATTTCCTTCTCATGCTAGTTAACAATGGCTTATGCAGCTTCACAAAAAACAAAATTGTTGGGGCTAAATATTTGTAGTACAATTTCCCTGGCAAGAGAAACAGTTTGAAGAATGAATGTTCACAATTGTGTTGCTAAAGGGCTTAGGGTTATCTACGCTTTGATATGTCTCTGTGTTATATCTGTACATGTGTATGATATATAAGACATATGGTACACTTTATGTATTATTGACATGGATTAATTTTTTTTTTAAAAAAAAAAACCTGTTTATTTGCACATACATTCCCAGGGCCACCAACCTGATGGGGACCAAGCAAGAAAACCATCAACTGGCGATAAGGATGTTACACCTGTCCAAAAGAAAGAAAATGAGGGCGCATGTGCAGTTCAAGGTGAAGCCAAATGAAAGAATGCCCACACTGCATTTTCATGTCATGTATATTTAATATCCTTTCATCTGGATCATTTCTTTGATTTTACATTGCTTTTCAATGAAACTGGAAAATGTTATCAGGGCAATTGTTTTGAAGAATCGCCATAAATTTCAGCTTGATATACTTTGAATGTTTTTTTTTCCTCACCCAGTCTCTATTCACTCACACTATGAAGTAGGGATATGAATTTTAAATGATAGTTATTTCAGCCTTGACTTTACAATCTAACCAGAAAGAGCAGATCCCTGATTTAATATGTTAAATAAATGACTAGATTGTAAATCCTTAATTTCAGAGGCAAAGTGCAATGACAAATCCAGTGAAAGGCAACTAACTTGTCTATGGGCAGGCAAACTTGGGAAAGGGAGAGCAGGGTGGCAATTTTTCATTTTCCTGCTTTCCTCTATTATTGGCAGAAAGTTTTGAAATGAAACGATTCTTTTGGCATTCATATTCATTGCATTTGTTCCCATGCTACCCTAAAGACTTTCACTAAATAAGCTGGGGAATAAAGATTGTTATTTATTTATTCATATGTCACATTTTCACACTTAAACTAATAGCAGTTTTATTTCCAAGGGCCAGACCTGGAGGCTAGTCAACAGGAGTTGGCTCCTCAGAAGACTGATGCTAAGACCTCGGGTGTCCCAGGTGTCAGGCAGGTGATTCTTCCGAACTTAGCGCTCATTCTAAAGCCAGAAACAGGTATGTGTGACGTTATGAATGGAAATATTGGTATTTTTATTTTAACAATATTATTTATTTGAATAATGCAAAAGACTTCACATGTATAGATTCTTTGAAGTCTAGTTCAAATCTGCCAATGTTTGCCTTAGACTGCTTGAGATAGAAACAAATTTGGGTGAAATTATATTAAACTATAAAAAACGAAAATATATTCTAGGGTTTGAGTACAAATCCCTTAGCCAAGTACTAGTAATTTTAACATACTTTTATTTTATTTTTTATTTATTTATTTATTGTTATTGTCCATTATGAGTTACATTATTTAAAGGGCAAACGATGAGTTTCAACATACTTTTAGGATGGTCTGCCTTAACAATTGCGTAACACCTTGGTAAATAACTATTTTGCACTTTGTACATTTGATGTAACTTGTGGTAGAAATACTTGGCACTATTAGAGCCACATAATTTCTTATACAAACTGGTTTGATTTCAGTATGTAAAGAAACATGCATCCTAAGTACACAAGACTATGGGTAGAAAATGAGGACAAAGTTGTTCTGTAATTAAAATAACAATGCAAGGGCTGAAATATATAGAAACTTACAAAATTTTTCTTTAGTAGAAATGAAACAAATGTAACACTCTTCTTTCTATGTATTTCACTTAATTCCAAGTATGGCAACATTTTATACCTTCTATATTAGAATATCATTTCAAATCAAAACATATAAATAAGAGTGGTTAAATTTTTCTTTGCTTCAGGTCAGTTCCTGTTTGGATTTTTACAAAAATGTATACATAATTCTGGCTTCATTCTTGAATTTTCATTTAAATTAGTTCATGCAACCTGTTCTGACATTCAAAAGTCTTCTTTATTTCCCTATAGTAACAGAAGGTGTTGCTTTAAACGTATCACTAATGTATCTGAAAGCCCACTTTCAAATTCTAAATAGGAATAAAACTTGTGTATAAAGTGTACAGGCCTAAAGGTCACCCTTAGGGTGCTGGTATAGTCATTTTTATAAAACTTAACAGTATTATTTTTACTGCTTTAATGTTTCTGAAATGAAATTCTGCTAAGGAATGCTCCTAACTCTGGTTTACTTTGTAGGTGAAAAGAAACCGCAGGTTTAAGTGAAGACAAGCTGCAGCCACGCATATTTCACCATTTAGTCAGAAATTTCGCTGTTAAATATCTCAATAAAGGTTAACAATTTGATGCATAGAGGTCTTGCTTGTCATTTGTAAACTTATTCCGAGTATTTGATGCTATTGAAAATTGTATCTTTTGAAATTCTGTGTTTTATTTGGCATGGTATGAAGACTGACTTTTTTAGGATATTGACTTTTAAATCCATTCCTTGCTAGCATATTAATTAATTTCAAAATTTGATTTCTAGATCCATTTTGCTTGACAAAGGATGTTTTTCGGAAAACTAGAAAAATAGCACTGTAGGTTGCTACTTTAAGCATTATTTCTATCATTTTCTTTCCTCATCTTACCATCACAAAATTTTGAATAGAACTGATGATGCTAGAAATCTTTGCTCTATTCTTGAAGATAACAGAGAAATTGTTATACCCTTCACAGTGACGTTTACTATGATTTTAAAGGTACAATTTACCACAGTAAAGAAGGAAGCAGAGAGGAATGGATGCTGATGCTCAGCAAGCTCTCTCCTTTCTAGGTAGTCCAGGACACCAGCTCATGCACTGGTAGTGCCCACAGTTAAGTTGCATCTTCTCATCTCAAAAAACATAGTCAAGATAATCACTCATAGGCATGCCCAGAAGCTAAGCTGATCTAGTTAACATCCACTAATTTAGAATGGCATAAAAGAAAATCAAACAATGCTTACCCATTCCATAGGACAATGACTGAATAAACAATTGTAAGATAAACAATGTCATATCATCCGAGTCCCTGTGAGTCACTGCTGGATATATTAGAATCAATCTGGTGAGTGTTGTAATGATGTTTAACTGCACTAGTGATACCACTTGAGCTCAGTAATATAATGGGAAAGTTAGATCACTGACCTTATTTCATGATCCCCAAGAGCAGAGGGGCTAACAAGAAGTCTGTGATACTGGCAGCTGATCATCACAGGGTGCTATAGAGACAATCTCACCTAGTTCTGGCTCTATGGTTTCCATCACATACATCACCCACACCTTTCCCTATCTAGCTGCTCTGGGTACTTTCTGGAAGGTGCTCCTAACTATGCCTCAGTGGACCAAAGTCAGCCTTTCCCCAATGACTGCCACCGGCTTCTCCTACTCTTGGAAGAAACCTCTTTTCCTTGGCTTTGGAAACCCTTGACCCATGAGCATCCCCTGAAGGCAAGGAGTATTCTTAGGCACATTATGCAGGTAAAACTGAAGCCCAGAGCTCAAGAGATGGCTTAGCGGTTAAGGTGTTTGTCTGCAATGCAGAAGGACCTGAGTTCGATTCCCCAGTGCCCACATAAAGCCAGATGCACAGGAGGGCACATGTGTCTGGAGTTCATTTGCAGTGGCTGGAGGCCCTGGTGTGCCCATTCTCTCTGTCTCTCTCCCGGTCGCCCCTCTCTAATAAAAATAAATAAATAAATAAATAAATAAATAAATAAATAAAGTAATAAAAAAAACTAAAGCACATAGATGGCAGGACCTAGGCTGTAACTGCACTGCAGTTCAGTGGGCAGCTGGTGGGTGAGCCACATGTCATCCCATAGCCTTTCAATCCCTCAAGCTACATTTTTGGAAGCCCCTTCCTCTGAGGTGTCATTTTGGCAAGTGTCTCATATCCCATGAAGAATAGGGCATCTACTATGCCCCCCCACACCAAAAAATAGCTCTAGACCCAATACTCCGTCCCTTGGAAGAGACAGAGCTTGGTGCTGGCAAAGATGTGGCTGGTGTTTGATGGCCTTCTCCTAATGCCAGGCTTTACAAGGACTATCTCCAACCCCTTCATGTTCCAGGCTTAACCAAGCTGCATAGCTTGATATACCCATTATCCCAGCCACAAGGCCAATGAATTGTGTGGAAAATAAACTTTAAAGAAAAAGAAGATAAATGTGAGAATGTCTCCTTAACCATGGAAATGAACTCCTGGCACAGGAGGAACAAAGCAGGAAGAGAGGAGCATCCTGGCCTGCATTGATTAAATACTCAGCCCTTCAAGAAGAAAAGGCAGTGCCAACTCTGGGCTGCCCCAAATGGTCCCCATGCAGGAGGCTCTGAGAGACATCCCACCTGGGGTTTGTGCACCCTGAGCCCTGTGGCATTTCCAGGAAGGAATGTTTAAATCTATCTTTGCTTCTGACTTCTCTGAGGCCTTCCCTGACTGGTAGATGAGATGCTCTCTGCTGTCCTATGTAGGTATCACTGTACCACTGATGGCTGGTAGATCAGCTGTGCCTGGTGACCTTACTGTGGGAGCACTCTCATGATGGGATCAGGGGGTTTTCTGGATAAAAGGAAAGGTCACTTTCATTTTTCAGGAAGGTCAGCTGTGAACCTGGCCTCTGTTGGACCACAGATATCCAGAATGGGAAGTGAAGGGGTTTTAGAATGTGGGCAGGTGACAGGTGGACTGAGGGCTAAGGACAGACAGAGCAGGGACCACCATGAAATGCAGTTAATGGGCATAGTAACAAGAAACAGGGAGAGGATAGTCAGGAGGGATGCACAAAGATCTGTGCTCAGGGATGATGAGAACATTGAAGGCTCCCAGAGCCCCAGTTTTCTTCTCTGTTAGCTCGTATTCAAAGTAGACGTTGCATTCCTTCAGTTTGTGTGAGAAAAGCTTGATTGAAAGTGGTCTACTAGTATATGGAACAGAATTCTGATGGTGTTGTTACTACAACATGAATTACTGCATTTATGATGGTTGGCAGGTTCTCCTCAGGGGATGGGTTCCTGACCCTTTTGAGAGTGGCTCCTATGCACACCTGTGTGAAGACTCAGTGGGAAGCCTATTTAAGGCTGAACTGGGATACTCTCAGTGATGGTAGGTTTTGTTGTCAACTTGATCTTTTTAATTGACATGGGTGGGTCTCTGAGGATGCTTTCAAGAAGGCAGCCTCTCAGTAGGGGGCAGGATGTAAGGAAGCTCAGGGGAGCTAGAAATTAACATCCCTTCCAGTGTGGGCAGTGCAGGAAGGAAATTCCAGAGACTCCGAAAGCCATTAAGGGCGGGGTAAAATGGCCAATGACTAGCAGCCATGCCTCCCTGTAAAGGTTTGAGATTCCACCTGGGATTCCGACCCTGGACCCCAGCTGGCCCCGACC
>PVHP010045128.1:0-13809 GCA_004024765.1 Zapus hudsonius | reverse complement strand
CACTTCCTGTGGACCGGGAAGAAGGACAAGTGAAGGAAGCCACTGGCCTCGCCAAGGGCAGGCATGTGCAGCACCTGCCCCAGGTGACCTCAGAGACTCTCTACACCCCTATGAAGTGGAGACTCTAGAATCCATTGGACAGATGTGGAAATTGAGGTCTGACAGTTAAACTAGCTCAGGATGTCAGGCTGTAGGTGGTTGGTTATCAGTTCACATCCTTTTCTCCCTCAGCTACATTGCTTTTGTGACCACAGAAGGCCTCACAACCTCCAAAATCCCACCAGTGCCCCGAGACTGAGAAAACCTGCCTCATGGTGAAAAGGCTAAATGGAGACCCCAGATTGCCCATCTTGGGTAGCCAGAGTCCCTAAGTGGAGGACTGAGCTTGGAGGGAGACAGTCAAGGTGGTCACCACTCCTGGGTGACTCTGAACCCTCAGTCTCCAAAGCAGTGCTTACTCTCAGCATGACCCTTACAAACAGCCCTAAGGTGGCATCTACTCTCGGGTGACCCTGTACCTGCTGTCCCTGGGAAGATGGACCTTGGCTGCCTTATGATCTTGTCCAGCTCAGCCCTGGAGTACTCAGACACATAAGGCCCTGGAGTACTCAGATAGGCTCCAGGGCCTTATGTATGAGATAGGAAGATGGGTTGTGCACATGACTGGGAAGCTGAGCCCCTGCTCAGGAGAGAGGGTGAGGCAAGCTCTTCCACACTCTGGAATTAGACCCATTTCACGCTCCAAGAGTCTGACCCATGTTTCAAAGGGTCACCCTTAGAACCATTACAGCATTCTAAAAATTTTTAGGGGGATTATTTAGTGAATTATTTCTTATTATTCTAAAAGTAGCCTGTTTTCATCCAACATAGCAAATTGTGATGGTCAGGATTCAGATACTAAAGACAGCTGGCCATACCCAGTCCCGATGGTATAGGAGGTAGACATCCCAAGGAACCTAGGGGGTCTCAATGGCTAGTCAGGTTCCTGTTTCTCAGCTCATATCTCCCACCCCACCAGGCCCCAACTGGATAACATGAAGTAGGAGGCATGGGCAGCCAGGACCAGAATAACTGCCCTCTCAGGGCACTAGACATGCAAGGAAGTGTCCTGGGGCTCAGAGGGTTAGCCATACCCTAATTTAGCAGCTGTGTGCCCAGGGCTGCAGGGCACAGAGTGGGCAGAGACACCTGCTTGAGCTGCTGGCTGCCCTGAACCCTGGAGAACTCCGAGCAGCTTGCCGGGTCTCTTCTCACAGGATGTCACCAATATCACTCTGTATGATAACCAACAATGTCTCCAGACATTGCCAAGCATTCACTGGGGGACACCGCTGAGTGGCAGAATGCTAACCTAGGGTTCTTTGGTGTCCCTGTGTGCTGGTCTTGTTCTCTGTCTCAAGGGATTCTGGCTCCTTGCTGCATTCATGCGGTGACATTCTTCCAGCAGCACACAGAGAAGCAGTGCTCTTCTCTGAGCATGAGCTCCAATCAGCTCATTAAAAGGGATTCATCGGACTGGAGAGATCAGCCATTAAGGCGCTTGCCTGCAGAGAGAGCCCAATGACCTGGGTTCAATTCCCCAGTTCCCATGTAAAGCCAGACACACAAAGTGGTGCATGCACCTCGAGCTTATTTGCAGCAGCTGGAGACCCTGGCCCACCTGTTCTGTCTGTCTGTCTCTCTTCTAACTCTCTGCTTATACACAAATAAATAATAAATAAGAGGGCTGGAGAGATGGCTCAGTGGTTAAGGCACTTGCCTCCAGTGCCTAAGGCTCCTGGTTCAATTCCCCAGGACCCACATAAGCCAGACCCACAAGGTGGTGGCCCTGGTGCTCTCTCCCTATCTCTCTATCTCTCTCTCTCTCTCTCTCTCTCTCTCTCTCTCTATCTATCTATCTATCTATCTATCTCTGTATTTCTCTGCTTGAAAATGAATAAATAAAATATTTTAAAAAATAAAAAATAAATAAGCTAAAGATAGTGACTATTAAAAACAAGCATCACAGGGCTGAGGGATTGCTCAGTGGGTAAAGCATTTGCTGTGTACTTGAATTTGGATCCCCAGAACTCACGTAAAAGCCAGATGAGGGCTGAGAGATGACTCAGCACTTATGTTTGCTTCCTAGACATGAGGGCCCGGGGAGGCTCAAGACTCCCCGAGTTCAAATCTCCAGAATGCACATCAACAGCTGACATGCACATCTGTAACCCGAGTCCTGTTGAGGAGCTGAGATCAGAGACTCCCTGGGGCTTGCGAACAGCTCTGAGATCAGTAAGAGACTCCTTTGCAAGAAAAACCAGGTGAGTGAGTCATGAAGGAGACCCTGGATGTTCTCTGGCCGTCAAAGGAGAGCCTCCAGGGTGCTGCATGTAAGCTCATGGGCATTGCAACAACATAGAAGGCATGTGTATACCACATGCAAAGAAAAAAGCCAGAAGCCATGAGGAATATTTGTAATCCCAGTATGCCTACGCAGGAAGCAAGGTGAAGATATGAGAATTTTCAGGAAGCACGTGGGCCAACTAGTCTGCATAATGCAGTGACCAACCACCAGAGAGCTTGCCTCAACAAACTGGGGAAGGCCCAATGCCTGAAGTTGTCCTCTGACCTCCATACGTGCCCTCACACACATGAAGACGCACGTCCACGCATGCATGCACGCATGCAAAAATCATTGCAGGAACGGCAGATGAAGAAGCTGTTGTAAGGTCTCAGCTTGTCTACTAATAGAACTCTGAGGGGTCAACAGGGGAATAAGGTGAAGAACCCTGCGGAAATCACTTCAAGGCTGTGTTGGGGAAATAATAGACCTGACCCAAAAGGAGGCCGGCCCCGAGCCCTCATGCTGGTAGGACATTAGCAGATAGCGCTGATGTCCTGATCTTGCACCTGTAGGTTATTCCTAGGACCTGAGGCCCCCAGTGCCTGGTGCCCAGAAGGTGTGAGCCAATGACACTGAATGGGTGCACAGGGCATATGACGTTTGGCTGATTCAGTGGTTTCGGCCTATTTTTCTATGACTTTGATGAAATTCTTTGACATTTCAGGGAACGTGGCTAATACTGTTGTGACCATCATTCATGGCAAGGTGGCAATAGCCTGGAGGTATGATATGGGCCAATAAATAGGCACATAGCTGTGTCTCCACATATTGCAAAATAGGGCCCAATTCACACCAGTGCTTAGAGAGTAAATGTTACAGAGTGTTAGGTCAGAAAGCAGGACCTGTACTTCTGGAATGTTCCCAATGCAACAAGATGGAGACGGAGGCTTCTCAATATGGATGGGAAGACACAGTGTCGTCAAAACGTCAGCTTGGCACAAATTGATCTACAGACTCAACACTACCCCAGTCAAACCCTCGGCCAGTTATTTTGTGGATATCCGAGAAAGACCGAAAGGGCCGGTGTGCATTTGAGCCAAAGTAGGTGTTGTCATTTGTGCCAGTTTGAGCAAGTTTTTCTTTGCACTTATCTGCTTCTTTTCTGCAATGAACATGTGTTACTTTTAAAACAGTTGAGAAGCGCAATAAATTTTTGGAAAGGAAAAAAATGCAGAAAGACAGGAAAGCAGACCCAGGAGGGGTTGGCAGATGAGTTTAGCAGCAGGACCTTTTCAAAGTAGCCTGGACAGGGCCCAGGAACGTCACCAGAGCGGCTGTCACACGTCTCCTTCCTGGAGTCTGGCAGCTCCTTCTGTCCAAGGATTCTTATGGGGAGATCGCCTGGGGTCTGGGCCCCTCTGTGGTTCTCATCAGTAAGGGTAGAGGCCTGGGCAGCCTCCCATTTTCCATATCCTTGATGGGCTTGAGAAGGGACCGTTTCTCCAGCTGGGATCCTTTATTTTAAACTGCTCTCAAGATAAATGATGGAGCAGATATTGTCAAGAAATTCAATGCAGTTTCTCAGAGTCGGGGCCCCTGTCTGCAAAGGCTGCAGTGGAAAGACTCTGAGGAGGCCCAGGGCATTCTGGGGCTTCCTTCTACACTCAGCCTGGCTATAGGGAATCCAGGAAGCCTCCTCAGATTTCCTGAGCCTCCAGGCCATGTTCCTTCACTAGCACACTCAACCTGCCCTTTCTTCATGGCTTGGGAGCCTCAAGAAGGAAGGGAGTGGGCTGGATGAAAGGCCACACTGCTTCCATGTTGCTTTCTGGCTATGGGCTTAATGCGGGTTCCCCAAGATAACCAGAGACAAGTTGATCCCAGGAAACCATGATGGGGGTGAGGAGTGTGTCATGGAAAGGAGGGGGCACCCAGTCATGCATATAATATCTGGGGTGTTCTGGGCACCTGCATGGAACACGCCTTGTGGCGTAACAAGGAGGCACGAAGCAGCTGGCATTGCCCTCACATTGCTGCTCATCCACGGCAGAGGGTCACCCCAGGGCACTCCTGAAATACCCCAGGTTGGTTCCATACCCTTGACCGGATGGTGGGGACCATATGCAAATGAGCATGCCCAGAGTGAGGGGACGCAGCAACCCTGGCCCTTCTGTGTTTTCCAGTCACCTTGGGGCCAACGAGCTATCCCTCATGTCCCACAGAGAAGCAGCCTTTGATGACTGGTGTGTGGATAGGACCCCAGGAATGGACAAACACGTGAGCCCACCTGTCTGTTGACTTGGGCCCAGAGTGAGAAGAGCACAGTGTTCTTTTACTCACAGTCCATACCTGTCACTGCCTGAGGATGACGGAGGCACAGAGCCACGGGTCCCAGGAGGAATGCCCACTCACTACACAGCAGGCCAGGGCTGAAGGCTGGCAGTGTGCCTCCTGCTCACAGCTCTGGCTTTGAACTCAGATAGACCCAGGCTGAGACAGATGCGTCCGCTCTGCAGTCTTCCTACTGTGCATCTCTGAGCGCGTGTAGAACACGAATACAGTTATAGGGTCACTTGAGGATCTGATGACATCATGGACATCAGTTTTCAGCACAATGCCTTCCATATGTGAGTAGTCAACACAGGCGTTGCTATGATTACAGCGGTTAGATGGACTCTTTCTGACCAGATTTTGTGTCCCAAAGCAAAGAGTGCTAGATTCCCATGCTAAAAGAAGGTGCCATATGGTCTCTGAGGGTGGAAATAAGGGTGTCTAGGGTGTTCTGCATATATTAGCCTTGGCCACCAGTACCATGGTAAACATGGCCATGAGGCTGGAGTGAGGATATTGGACACAGCTGGCTGACAGCTACATGGTTCCTCCCCAAGCTGAGGAGAGGAGCCAGGCAGCTGCCACATCAGGTGCGTGGAGAGGCAGCAGGCATGAGGTGAGCAGAGCGTGGTGAAGCCAGGAGCCTGCCCTTGTGTTCCATGGTTGATGGCCCTGGGTTGCCCCAGTCTCCATGCCCGGGCAAGGTGGCTACAGGGACATTGTGTACAGGAGGGTGATTCCCCCTGGAAGGAGCCACTAGCTTCCCTAGAGTCACCCTCCTCTCCAGAGAGCAGGAGTCCAGCCAGGCAGGGGTCTTGGTAGTAGCTGAGGGCATAGGACTCTTGCTGGCATGGGTTTTTTGCGCCTATATGAACATGTCAAATATTCAAGAGGCAGGAGCACTGAGCTGAAGGGAATGAGTGTGGAAACTTCTGGTAGGAGGACAAACTTCCTTCCTTGCAAGGCGAGTGGATGCTTCCAGCAGGGAGACAGAGTGGCCCCATGGTGACCCCACCCAGACCTGTGGTAGATGAGTTTTCTTTAGGTCCCAGTGCAGATGAAGCCCAGCATCACAGCTGTGCCTTTCTTCTTGCAGGTGGGGAAACTGAGGCCCAGGAATGGTAACCTGGTAGCTATCCATTTCCCTAGAGACTGCTGGACTTATATGGCTTCTCAAGGTGTGGGGAGCTGGGGTAAATTTCCATCCTGAGTGAGCAGTGGGGTGCCAGATAAAGAAAAAATCACATCTGAAGACAATCGAACAAGAGGCTGCCATCTGCCTGTCTAGTTTCATGGTTTAAGAACTTCTGCCGAGAGGACTGGAGAGATGGCTTAGCAGTAAAGGCACTTGCCTCCAGTGCCTAAGGCCCCGGGTTCAATTCCCAAGGACCCACATAAGCCAGACCCACAAGGTGGTGGCCCTGGTTCTCTCTCTCTCTCTCTCTCTCTCTCTCTCTCTCTCTCTCTCTCTCTCTGCTTGAAAATGAATAAATAAAATATTTTTTTAAAAAATAACTTCTGCTGATACCAATTCCAAGCTATGAATAAGATGCTGATTGGATAGGAATTGGGAAGACACAGAGAACCTCTGAATGTCAGGTGTCATTTACTACTTCCTCAACCCAGGGCCCCCCTCCTAATAAGCCCCCTCAGCAGAAGTCATTCATGATGAAGCCATTGAAGAAGTTAGCATCCTTCTCTCAAAGGCTCCATTAGCTGTGCCCATCCCTGCCCTGGAGGTCTGCTCTTCCACAGTCTTCTATCACCATCTCCCAAATCAGTGCAGCCAAGTGATCACGGATTGAAACTCGGAAGTCGTGAGCCAAAATAAATCTCTGCTTCCTTGACTTGATTTACTCAGTTTAAAAACAAAACAAAAAAAAACCTACCCTTATATTAAGGATACTCTTACTTTTGGCTAGAGAAGCTTCTCACTCTTTTAAAAATATTTTATTTATTTATTTATTTGAGAGAGAGAGAAAGAGAGAGGCAGACAAAGAAAGACAGAGAGAATGGACACAACAGGGCCTCCAGCCACTGCAAATGAACTCCAGACACATGCGCCCTCTTGTGCATCTGGCTTTACATGGCCACTGGGGAATCTAACTCTGGTCCTTCTGCATTGCAGGCAAACGCCTTAGCCGCTAAGCCATCTCTTCAGCCCATAGAAAAGCTTCTCTTTTCAGATGGTGGTGACTACTGGGAAAACTCAAAAGACACCACAGTGCTGAGAAGAAGTGACAGTGGGGTGTTCAGCACTGAGACATCTCGCTCACACTTCCCGAGGCTCAGGGTCTATTGTGGAAGAGGTGGAAGAAAGACTGTAAGAGCCAAAGGAAGGGGAGGACTGCTTACAACGCAAACTTCCAGATACAAAATGGCCTTGATGTTCATGACTTCGCAGTGTTCGACACTACCTACACACAACCTCCATAATGGGAGGAAAAGATGATACTGAATCAATACAGACTAGTGGTTATGACAGAGGGTGGATATGATGGGGGAAGAGTGAGGTGGGGAGAGAATTATCATGGTTTATTGTTTATAATTATGGAAGCTGTCAATAAAAAATTAAAAAACCTTTTATTGACAATTTTCATACAGTACATAATGTATTTTGATCCTAATCCCTTCCTGTTACCTTCTCTTGTCTCCTCTCTCCACCCCCTTGTACTGAACACCTTCCTTCCAGCTAGTTCCTTCTCTAATGTCTTCTTTTTGGCCCTTCTCCTCATACATGATAGAATATGGATGAGCCCAGGTCATAGCCATGTGTTGCTGGGATGCATCTCCAAACCAGACACAGTTTATGGGAGAAAAGGATTTATTGAGGCTATAGATCCATGGGAAGTTCCATAATGGTGAAAGAAGGCTGGCCCCCTTTCACAGGTCCAAGCAGAGAGAGAAACCCATCACCAACACCAATACCATACACCAGCAAACAGCAAATAGACAGTGGGAAGAGAAAAGGCTTTCTCCCCTTTATGTAGCCTTAGGGAGAGGTCTTGCAACCATATCTGAGACTTGGCTTCCTGAGCTTCTGGAATTCCCTTCCTGCACTGCCCTCCCAGGAAGGGATATTTGTTTCTAGCTTTTCTGAGCCTCCTTACATCCTGCTCCCTACTGAGAGGCTGTCTTCCAGTGAACATCCTCAGAGACCCACCCAAGATGACCAAAAATGTCTAGTTGACAACAAAATTTAACCATCACTGCCCAGTATTGTACACGTCTTATACAAGGCCAGGAATGAAATGGCTACTTTGTGTTCAGAAGACAATGTTACAAAGCACTCCTCCCCATCCTCTGGCTCTTAAATTCTTTCCACCTTCTTTTCCTCAATCTCCCCTCCTTGGAGGGGGTGATGCTCATGTCTGGGTGCTTGAATGCTCAATAGGCACTTAGTCTCAGCACTTTGATGAGTTTTGAATCTTCCCCTGTTGCGGTCAGCTTCGTAGTTGCTGCGCAGAAAGAACCCAAACAAAAGCGGCTTGTGGAGGAATGGGTTTATTTGGCTTACAGACTCAAGGGGAGACTCCATCCTGGCGGGGAAAATTATGGCATGAGCAGAGGGCTGGACATCACCTCTGCCACAGCACTGCAAACAACGGCAGGAAGGTGTGCCAAATACTGGCAAGGGGGAGCTGGCTTATAACCCCCATAAACCCACCCCCAACAACACAGCTTCATCGAGGCTGTAAAACCCAAACTGCCATCAGCTGAGGATCGATCTATCAGAACACATTCATTTGTTTGTGGGAGACACCTGGATCAAACCATGACATCCCCCTAGTCACTGTCATTTGTAAAAAGACACTTCTCTGACTAAAGGTGACAACTCTAACCTATGGACATAAATATTTAGAGGGCAGCTTGATGTGACCAGCATATCTATTTAGCTAAGTGACATGAGTTTGCTCAGGTTTTTTTTTTTTTAATCACATTGACGGAAAGCTGAGGAACAGCATGGGATGTGCCTCCCTCTCTGGGAGCTTTTAGTGAAGTCAGTATTTCTGTCTGACATAGTATACAAGCGGATTTCTCTGAAGAATCGCTGCTGCTGGTGGGGGTGGTCACGTCCTGTGGTGATGGTGTTGATGATAATGATGAAAAAAATGCCCTGCTAATGCTGATGATGGTGGAAATGTCCAGAGTGGTGATGATGGAGATAATGGCGATGGTGGTAATGAAGGCTGCTAATATTCGGGGAACCTAGCAATTGTCAGGCAGGCTTAGCCTTATCTCACTTAAATCACCCCAATTCGCCTCTAGACACCCCTCTAAAGCTGTGCACTGTTACTGCTTCCAGCTTGTATTTGGGGGGCACCAGGCAAGAGAACTGTCCATATATATTGTGGGGCTCAGGGAAAGAAAGGAAGAGGGTACTTGGGTACTCTGACCTTGACTCCCATTCTCACCAGGAGGGATGACTATCTGCTCCCAGGACCTCGAAACAAATCCAGAGAGGAAGAGCCACTTGCCTGAGGTCACAGCGCTGGGACAGCAGGGACAAGGTGGGACCTCGGAGCTTTCACTGAGCACTCTGCCAAGTGTTAGAAACACAAGGCTGGATCAGGCAAGCTCAGCACCCGCCTGCTGGAGAGGTGGTGGGGGAAGGGCAGGTTGGCCTACCAGCCAAGGGGTCCAGAGGATGGATCTATGGAGACCTGCAGGCCATTCATGCATGGACAGTACTTGAATCCTCAGCCACCTCAGGGCCCACCCGAGCTCCCAGACCTCCAAGCAAGACAGTGTCCTCAGCAGCCACCTCTCACAGGCCTATTTTTAGATCCAATTCGGCAGTGAAAGCTAACACATTGTCAAGATAATGGACAACTTGGATCCCATCCATGAGCAGGCCCTCTCTGTGACACCAAAATAGAAAGTGGGTCTGTGTGTGGATGACACAGACTTCTGGTGGAGGCCTTGACTTCTAGCAGTTGAAAGCCAGATCAGGCTTCCTTTGGGGATCCGATTGCACTGAGGCCGCCTCAAGTTCAGCATGGGAAATGTGGCAGCTCAGCTCCCACCGGGAGAGACCACGATGCCAGGGGGAGTGAGTGGGCATGTGACAGGAGAATCCTGTTTGCCAAAGCAAGTTTGCCTGAGATACTCTGCTGATGATTCAAAAACGAGTTAGAGGCCTGGTGAGATGCCTCAGTGGTTAAGGGCCCTGGGTTCGATTTCCCAGTACCCACATAACACCAGACGCACAAAGTGGTACATGTATCTGGAGTTCCTTTGCAGTGGCTGGAAGCCCTGGAGTACCCATTCTCTCTCCCCCTCTCACCCCCCCCACATAAATAAATAAATGAATAAACTATTTTTTTACGTGAAGAGAAATAAACCTAGTTATAAAGCCACTGTTGGAGGGACTGAGAGGGCCATCTTAATATGACACTTCCAATATCCCCCAGGACTTAGTTCCTGGGTGTGAGCACTTTACAAAACACCGCATCTACATCCTCTCCTCTGAACACCTACTCTGTAGGATGGGTAAATCATCATGCCATTTCACGGATGAGACAGTTGCAATTTAAAGTCAAGCCTGTTATGGTTTGGATCTTAAATGCTCCCAAAGGCACATGTGCTAAAAGCTTTGGTCCATAGCCTGTGATGCTGTTAGGAGGTGTTATAGTCAACTTTCTCTGCTGCTGCGCAGAAAGAATCCAAATAAAAGTGGCTTGTGGAGGAATGGGTTTATTTGGCTTACATCCGGACTCGAGGGGAGACTCCATCCTGGCAGGAAAGATGATGGCATTCCTAGGCCTTCCTTCTCTTTCCTCTCCTTTTGCTCATAACCGTTTACAAAATGAAAGGCCTCACTTACAATTGAGTCACATTAACCCAGGCTGAGAGTGTATTTGGATCAGGAACCTGTACTGTCTGCCTGGTCCCTTCTGGGAGCTTGGGGGCTTTTCCCTGCCTCCCAGCTCCCCCAGGTTTTATCCTTTCTTCTGTTGCTGTCACCCTTCCCCATGTCCTCCTATGGTGGCACTCAGGACCAGAGCTTAATCCAGGACCAGCCCCCCCCCCCCATTTTAGGATCCTTAACTTTATTTCATTGCAAATTCCCTGTTGCCACATGTAATATCATCCTAGGTCTCTGGGATTACAACACCTTTTAGGGGGTCTGGGGGTGGGGTGGGGAGGGCACTTGCATCCTTGCAGGATGGTTAGAGGCAAGAAAGCAGTGCAGAGGCCTGGGGACAAAGGCTGAGGGTGGAGAGAGCAATAGCCAGTTCCCCAAAGTCTGAGGACCAAGGGACAAAGGCTGTTGGGGAGGGCAGGGTGACAGGAGGCAGGACAGAGAGCTGGTGCGGGGCTGGTGGCTGGCCCCCAGGCCTGTTCTCACCATGTGTTGCTCAAAGCCAAAGAATAGCCCCAGGTTCTAGCTCCCTTGGTGGGTTCCATTTTTAAATGTCTATCTTTGGTCACTCTGTGCAGGGAGAAAGAGACAGGCCACACAGGCCAGCTGCTGGCACAGGGTTACCCTCCCTCCAGCAGGTACTGGCTGCCCCTTGCTGGGGACTGGTTGCTTGCCCACAGCAGCTGCCTCTATAGCTGCCGAGGGACAGGCAGAGCCCAGCCCAGGTCACCTGGAGTCCAGCCACTAGCTAGCGTGTGACCTGGAACAGGTACTTCTTGGGGCCTCAGTGTCCCTTCTTTTTAGTGGGGCGTTGGAAGGCAGCCCCCTCTGAGAGGGATTAGGAGAAAGACCCCTCCCACAGGTAGATAGGGCATGGTCTCAGACAATGACCTCATGTCACATTATCAAGGAAACTCCCAAACCAGAGCCTTGCCACTCCCCCCAGCAAAGAAAATCTTTAAAAGCCCTAACTTGAACTTGGGACACCTTTTTTTTCCTGTCTGGACTGTTGGGCTGGAGGAACACAGAACTGGGCCTGTGAGTTGTGCCCCTTGCTCTCTCTGATCTCGGTATTGGGATCAGTGGGGGGGGAGGGAATTTTCCTTTTAACATGCATGCTATTTCTTTTTTTTTTTCACTTTTTGGGGTGATTCTGTGCACTTTGATGATGATTTGTAAGCCTCATAGACCACGTGGTGACTGGGCTGCTTCCCTATCCAATTCCCCCTTCCCTTAACTGATTTTAATCTAGAATAAATGTGTGATAAGAAACATGATTCGTTCCTGTGTGTAATTCTTTAGCATTGAGGGACATGAACTCAAGGGAAAATGCAGCCGTCAAATCTCACGGGTTCATCCGCTGTGCCAAATCCCCAGTACACCTCCCTCCATGCTGGTAAGATTTCATTTGTGTACTGAGGTTCCAGGCTGGAACAAGGTGGCATCATGAACACCCCTGTTTATAGCCTCATGGGACACACAGTGTGTTGGGTGGGGGCTGGGAGGGGGGAAACAAGGCCGCTGGGGACATGTGGGAGCCCAGAGTTGCACAATGTTCTGGCGGCAGCTGGAAGGCTCTAGAAAAGTTGTTTTTCACCAAGTGCAGCTGGAGGAGCAGCTGGGGTTCAGCCCTCTTATCTGGGGGTCAGCCCAGTATGCTGGGAATGGTTAGATCAGGGACCTTCCGTGTCCACTTGTGCAGGGCCCAGGGGATCTTGGGTGGGCATGGGACATGGGGCAAGGGCTGTCTGAGAGTTGACAGCATTTTGAGAGGGGCAATCACAGCCTCCCTGGATTGGTCAGATGGGGAGTGTCTGAACCCAGATCCTAGCTGGCCCTCTGAGCAGCAACTCCATCTCCCACCTCCCCATTTCACCTTGGAAACCTGACTTCAGAGAGGACGAGGAAGCCGGGTGTGATGGCACACACCTTTAATCCCAGCACTCGGGAGGCAGAGGTAGGAGGATCACCAAGAGTTCGAGGCCACCCTGAGACTACAGAGTGAATTCCAGGTCAGCAATGAAAAATAGAGAGAGAGAGAGAGAGAGAGAGAGAGAGAGAGAGAGAGAGAGAGAGAGAGAGAGAGAGAGAGAGAGAACAAGGGATAGTTGAGGAGCACTTTGGGGGACACCAGACACCAGGAACCTTCTGTGTACCATTTCATTCAAGACAATGGTATTAGCTCCACTGTCCAGATGAGGAAACTGAGTTTGGAGGTTTGGATGACAAAAGCTCTGTGCTCGGTCAGGCTGGAGGAGAGACCCAAGAGGGTCAGCATGGGCCTGGATCTCACAGATGGCTGGGTGTAGCAGAGAGCACAGGGGTCTGCGAGCTGTTGTCCCTCAGCTGTATGGGGTGTTCACAGGGTTGAAAAGTGAGGCTGAGCTGGGATGTTAAGACCCGCTCAGATCAGAGGGGAGGACAGACATTGAAGGCATCTGGACTTCGTTCACCACGTGGAAGGCGTCAATGCAAGGGCAATGTGAATAGACGGAGCCCAGACCTGGGTCTGAAGTGCTCAGAGTCAAGGTCTCCACAGTAAGGTCCATAGCTTCCCTGGTGGTCCTCACCCTAGTTCTGATGCCCTAGCTACTCTCTGAGCCAGGCTTCTCAGATAACCTGCAGATCCCTTGTTCTCAGCTGGGGCCAGCAATGCAGGAACTAAGGACCCAGCCACAGGGTCCAGCAGGCTCGGAACACGGGAACAGGTCTAGTGTGGTGTCAGCATGGAGCAGGGCCTGCTGGGTTTGAGACCTACCTGAGCATGGGGGTGGGGGGACAGAGGGGGACAGCACCAGGCTCTGGGGCCAGCTCGAACTTCCCAGAAGATGCTAGGGGAGGGTGTGTTGGCAGAGGAGGTGGCACTGATGAGGGACTGTGACCTGGGTGGCACAGGGGAGCATTTTGCCAGTGGCCTCTGTGCCCAGTCCCAGGGTCCCCTGGGTGTAGCCATGCTGTGCTAACCTGCATCCGCAGCTCAAAGCTGGGAGAGGTGTGTGGTCAGTAGGTGTTTCCTCACCACATTGCTTCTGCTACTAACCAGGCCTTTCTGCATGGCCACTGTGGGCCTCTCCAAGCCTCCTCTACAGCAGGCCATTACACACAGTCAGCCACACCCGAGGCCACCAACACTATGACCCTGGGATGTCTGTCTCCAGGGGGCACTCAGGAGCCCTACAAAGGTATCAGACAGACAGAGCTGTGGCCCTGGGTGTTTCACGTTAGGTCAGTAAACAGGAGCCCTAGGGTAAGTCACTTAAAATGTCTGCATGAGCTCAGAGTTCTG
>PVHP010045127.1:0-13825 GCA_004024765.1 Zapus hudsonius | reverse complement strand
CACATTTGTTCACATAAAAGCTAGGTCTCTGGAGTCTGCATCCAAGGCTCGGTAGCACCATGCATTTTGAGCTGCACTAGACAGAGATCTTTGATGCTTCCCTCTGCCCTCTTCCATGATAGGGAATATGGGCTCCCTTCAGGCATACTTCCATTTCAGAGCCAGTCTGTAAGAGTCACCACCCTGTATGCTGATGACCATTCAGCTGAAGCACAATCTCAAATATAAGTAACCCATAGAGAGCAAAATACTGATGGTGTGTGTGTAAGGGTTAACCCTAGGTACTTAAACACTCTGGCACCTCCTCTGCACCTCAACATTCCAGCACACAGAGTGTGTGCAAATGTACAGACTCCACAACTCCAACCCCTCCTCACTGAATACGAAGTCTGCATAAACTTACCCCATATTTTCCACACTATCCACACTCATTTAATTGTGATTACATTGAACTGTAATTTTCAAAGACTGGTGAAATAGCTGTCTATATTTTAAATGAGCAGTTAAACACCACCAGCAGCTCTCTTAAAGTGAAAGCCTCATCTCAGCAGAGGCAAAATCTATGCTGATCTTTGCAAAAGGAGTAACTGAACTAACAAATCGGATGAATAGCTCCGGAGGAGCATATCTGCAATCTTTCTGAAACAGAAAATTTTAATACTCTATGCTTATGGTGGGAAAATCTTAGGAAGACACTTCATAAAGTATAACGATATCTAGCATTTGAATTCTTTCTTCTCACCCGAAACGCTTCATCTGATCGCATTTCTTCATCTACTAACACTCTAGCTATGGGGAGGGCAAGGGCAGAGAGAGGAAGGCTCCACATCCAAAATGTCAAGCCCTCCTGACGACTGATAGAGGACTCTGTAAAGAGAAGCAACCATGTCTGGACATTAAATGGAGCTTTATCACCCCCTGCTGGACCCAAAGAGCAATACAGAAAGGTTGAAAAATGCTTAGAATCGGATATAGTGAAGACATTTCAACTTATCTTGCTATTCATTAATTTATACAAAATAACACTACAGTAATGATATATATCATACTCCACAATTATTACACAGCAAAATCATTGGTATGTTCTTTTCCTTTGAATGCCTCCATAAATGCATGCTTCTTTGCATTTTCTTTTCTCAATTAAACGTGCAAACTTGTCTGGACTCTTGAAAAATGCTTCCTTTTATTGTGAATATATTTAGGTGAATGTTTGCATCAAAACAAGGACGATAAATTCATAGGATCTGTATACAGATCCGGAGAGATAGATTTCATAAATTCTCCCTTGGGTTGGTTATTCTCTCACATTAACCCCCCCTCTCCCCTTCCTCCAAGACATAAAATAAAAGCTCCCACCAAATTTCCACAGTCCCCCAAACCCTTGACAGGTGTAATTGTCATCGGATGTTGGAACATTTCCCGATGTTGCTGTATTAGCACGGGGTGGGGGCCGAAAGGAATGACTGCAACCCAACCCTAGTTTGAGCCATTTGCTGTCTTCCACACCACATGGATGTCCCCTCTTGTTTCCCACCATAAATAAGCCATCATCGTGCACTTTACGGCCAGGAATTGTTCTTGGGAAGGGGGGAAGACAAGAATCTCCAAGAATTGAATTTCTTGCAGACGACAGAGATATTTTACAAACGAGTTTACCGCTGACAGTTTTTTCCCCCCTTTGCAGGTTCTGTGAAACAACCTCAGATATTTAACTATTCATACACACCCACATACCCATCCGAATTTTGGATCCTGAACATGCATGCTAGAAAGCCAACCTCACAGAAAAAGAAAAAAAGAAGAAGAAGAAGAAGAAGAAGAAGAAGAAGAAGAAGAAGAAGAGGGAGAGAATGAAATAATAATATAGAAAAGCAGCAGCCCAGTTTCCTTCCCACCACCGATGCCCATGTCTCTCCAATTCCGTTCGGTTCCTTATCCAAGGGTCTCCCATAAACCAGATGCAACCTTTAAAGAAAGGGGCTTTCAAATCTTCGCAGCAGGGACATCTGCAATCGCTGCAACTTTAGTTGTCTCCCTGCTTCCCTCCCGAGGGGTAGGTGGCAGGAGAGGTGGGGGAAGAAGGAAAAGGAACCCAAACAAGAATAAGAATAACAACCACCAAGCGCCCGAGCCGCACACTCCTACCTTGCCCGCTACTGACAAGCAACCCGAGCAGGTAGAAGGCGAGGAGGAGGCTCATGTTCAGGACGTGACTCCGGTGGACAGTTCCAAAGTTATTAAGTCCGGCGGTGGAGAGACAGGCAGAGCCCGTGCGCTCGGCTCCCGGTGCCCCGGCCGCCCGCCCGCCCGCGCGCTCGCGCTCCTCCTCCGCCGAGTGACTGCGCTCCGCGCCCTGCGCACTATATCCCGGCGGCGGCGGCGGCGGCGGCGGCGGCAGCGGCGGCGGCGGAGGCAGCATCAGCGGCCGGGCGGCAGCGGCCCGAAGGCGGGAGGCGGCGGGGGCGGGGCGGGGCGGGGCCCCGGTAGATCCCTCCGCGCGCCGCTTGCAAAGCCTGCGGTGGACCCCCGGGTCCGTCCGAGGCGCAGCTCCCGCCGGTGTGTTCGAGTCTCCTGGCGATCTGTTCACGGGAACCTCTGCACCGGCGGGGACCCCGGCTCAAGTCGGGGAAGGGACGGGGGTGATGGTGGGTGTGTAGGGGGTCCTCCTCTTCCTCTCCCACCAGCGCTGTGCCCTGCACGCACGTCTGCAGGACGCCGAGCTGGGAGCGCACCGGGGACCGGGGACCTGGGAACCGGGAGCATCGCCGCAGCCGGCATCGCTGCGCCCTGCGGGCTGCAGAGCCAAAGGGCTGCGTGGCCGACCGGCTCCCTGGCCACGCGCGTCCGCTCCGCCGCGGCATAGGGAAGGGACCGGCGTCCCCTGGAGTCCACCGCGCAGGGTCGGGGGACACCCATCCACCCAGCTTCTCTTACAACCCGACTCCGCATGGCTGCGGAGAGGGACCCCCCCCCCACCCGGGGATCCACTGGAGGATGGGGTTTGGGGGAACTCGCTGTCACCCTGGGACATCCTCAGACAGGGTCTGCACTCACCCTGGGTCCCCAGGGCCCCTCGCTGCATGGAGAGCCCCAGGGAGGTGCCAGAATCCTGAAAGGGACTGACTTGCCTGAGCCCACACACCTGGGAAGGTAGTGTGCAAGGCGGGGTACTAGGGATGCGGTGGTGTTAGGCTCCCAGGATTAACTCTTCTTGCCCAGAAATCAAATCGCAGGAGAGGTAGGAAAAGATGTGTCACTTTAATGTCACACTGTAGCAAGAACTTGTTAAGTGACAGAAGCATTGGACCTTGCCATGCACAGTGCCACAGGTCAGAGCCACCTGCTGCTGCTGCTCAAAAGGCTCTTTCTGGCAGGACTTTTGTTCTGGGTCCTTAGTATGATGACTGCCTCACCGCAGACCCAAGGGTGCCTAGGCCTTTGCTTATCAGCAAGGACAGAAGCACAAAATGGCGAAGAAACAAGAAAGGGCTCAAAAGCGGTCCTCAGTGTGGGGATTCAATGCCCAAGTAGGGTATGACATTTATTGCCAGAAGGGCAAAGGGTAAGAGGAGACACGAGCTGATGTGAACAACCCAGATGCTGCCTGCGAGTTCTTCTTCTTCTTCTTCTTCTTCTTCTTCTTCTTCTTCTTCTTCTTCTTCTTCTTCTTCTTCTTCTTCTTCTTCTTCTTCTTCTTCTTCTTCTTCAGGGGCAGGAGAGTTCATACTGCACATTCACCTTCTTTCTATCCCAGGACAGGGTTAATGGGAAGAGGGGGTAGGGTGAGCTGCCCTTAATGTGTCCCATGGCTGAGCTATTTGAACCAATGTCCCTGTTTGCACATCACAATTAGAGAACCTCTTCTCCATATTGAATTGATCATAGCCACTACGTTTAGGGGGATCTTGTGCCAAGATAACACCCATGCGGCCTTTGCAGCTTCTGATGCACCAGCTGAACTGATCAACTGTTTTCTTTTTTTTGTTGTTTGTTTGTTTTATTTTGTTTGGTTTTTCAGAAAAGAGTGAAAGCAACACTTTCATAGGTGTGTAAAGTAAATGGCTAGTGAATATATATATATATATATATATATATATATATATATATATATATATATATCCCTAGGGGGATGAAAGAAATCACACAGGCATGCACAATCACATCAGACACTTAAAAGTCTACTGCATGTACCAAATGGTCTCTTCACCACAAAGGCCACAAGTTTTTGATTTAACAAAAGTGGTCACATATGTACCAGCTACATACACTGTACTACTGCACGTGTACCTACACATGTGCATGCGAGAGAGAGAGAGAGAGAGAGAGAGAGAGAGAGAGAGAGAGAGAGAAAGAGAGAGAGAGAGCTGTTAATGTCTCTCTCTACATTGTTAGGGGCTGGGTGAAAATTCATTGTAGACCCTCTGGAGGATTATCATCTAAAGTGCTCGTGAATTTTCCACATTACGCCCTAAATTTCCATTGCTGAGAGAGCTCTAAAGAACAAAGTACCACAAATTAGAAAAGAAAAACAAAATGCAGCTTGTTTGCCCAAAGCCAAAGTAGGTCTCGAGGACTTTTCAGAAGCATGTTCATTTTCCATTGCATTGACAGAGTGATCTGCCTGTGTTTACTTATCGAAATCCTCTTTGTAAGAGATGGATGTTGTGAGCACAACATGCAGAAAAACAGAAACATTAAGGGAGTCACTGTGCCTGCTCTCAGTCCAATAGCATTCTGGAGTCATACGATCAAGGACCAAGCCATGAACACTGTGTACGGTATGAAGAGCATAGACATGTACTCCCCCCACTATGTGGCTGGTAATTTATATTTAAAACAAATATCAATTCATCCACAAACCTGAGTAAGGCTTCAGAGGCTTAGTTGGCACTTCAGTTAGTTCACTTGTAAAAATCCAAGCAGGTTGAAGAGAACTCAGGAATCGTTTAAAAGCTGAGTAGCAAAAAAATACCAACAGGACTAGACACGTGGCTAAATGAGGGCAGATAAATATGATTTAGAAGAATCAATAAATAAAGAAATAGGACTGAGATAGAAAACGATAAGGCGCATTATATGTGGAAATTATCTTCTCCCGGAGCTTCGGACTCTTACATCTGTAGTCTGTTCTTACAAATGGTATGCAGGTTCTGTTCAGTGAGGGTAAGTACGAATGGAGTGGTGTGGGCAATACCTAAGCATTGTGTCTTTTTTCTCTATCCTTTGTGTCATTTTGTTTACTCTTTCTGTTGGCTGAATTCAAGTGCGTCAAAATCACAAAATTTAGGAAGTAGGACATCGCTGGGTCCGTTTATAGTTTTAAAATGTCACAAACCATTATATCTATTCATTTACTTGTCGAGAAAATTGCTTGTTTTGGCTTTTTTATTACCACAAAAGAAAAAAGAAAGAAAGAAACAGCACATATATAGACAAATAGACTGAAACCTCTATAAATAGGTGGTCCTGTTTCTGCCTTCCCTTGACCATTAATGCCACTTTTTCTAATGATCCTGTCTTTGGAAGTAATTTCTGTTTTCATGATACAAAAACATTGAGATGTTTTACCAGGCATTTTGTATTCATGAGACAGTTGGACCTACAGTGGTAAATTTAGATATTAACACCTCCATTTGCAAATGCCTTAAGGGTTTAACTCTTCTTTTAGAAATGAAGAACTAGAAGAGGCAGATTGATGGTGCCAAGGACCCCTAATTACAACAGATTCTTACTTTTTAATTCCTGCCAAGATACATGGGGTCATTTTCCTTCATGGCTACTTCAGGATCCCTCTGGGCAAATAACAGCTCACTACTGTCTGAAATTATGCAGTAACTCCTTCGAACCTGACACTTACCAGAATAATATTTTCTTAACTCTAAGGAGATATCGCATATTTCTTTACCAAAATATCCCTAGCAAATATAATGCTGAGCAGAGCCGATCATTGACAAAGCTGTGAGTGACAACAATTTCAGGAATATATTGAGGGTAAAATAAGAAAGGAAAAAGGAATCGAACGGTGGCTACCAATGAAACTATTTGATATGACAAGGATGGTGAGGTGAATTGCAGGTTGGCCAAATATTGATCAGAGCACTCAAATCACAGTTTTGTCTATGAACAAAATGATGTCTGAACTAATCTTATCATGTAGAGGGGAGTTATGATGTATTGGATAACAATAAATCTTTCCTTTCAGGATACATATAATATGAATACCATGTAATTGGATGCATGGTGTGGAGCAAATGCATTTTCACAATAAATAAAAGTGATAATTAACTTTAAAATATCACACGGAATCACTTGAGTGTTCTGGTAATGGAGTTTACATCTTTTAATTTTCAAATCAACTAAGCAACTCTGTTAGACATAAATGCATATAGGCACAAGTGACAGCAATGGAGATCTCATGGCATAGTCAGTCAATACACATCATTAGAACACACAAAGTTTTTACTTCAGTGCAAATTACTTTAAAAAGTCAACTACATATTTCAGACTTGGTCATGGTTTGATCCAGGTGTCCCCCACATAAGAATGTATTCTGATTGATCAATCCTTGGCTGATGACAGTTTTGCTTTTGCAAACTCGCTGGAGCTGTATTGTTTGGGGTGGGTTTATGGGGTTATAAGCCAGCTTCCCCTTGCCAGTGTTTGGCACACCTTTCCTGCTGCTGTTTGCAGTGTTGTGGCAGAGGTGATGTCCACCCCTCTGCTCATGCTCATGCTCATTTTCCCTGCCAGGATGTAGTCTCCCCTCGAGTATGTAAGCCTAACAAACCCATTCCTCCACAAGCTGCTTTTTCTTGGATTCTTTCTGCGCAGCATCTAGAAAGCTGACTGCGACAGCATCCCATGAAATCATCCTCAATCTTGAAGAATTATTTTCCCTATGAATTCTTTATTACAGGTACTCATATTTAAATAAATGTTTTATCAATTCATTGATTTTGAAACTTTCCTCAGCCCTGGGAATTCAAATCTATATTCTGGATATTGCATATAATGCTTTGGCAATGATTTGCATTGTTTTGAGGACCTCATGACTCTCGGTGAACAACAGGTCACTGAGCTCCCTGGGCGAAAGTTGAGGGTGGACAACTCAGTTCTGGCACTAAGGTTTTCAAGCCAGAATCAATGATTCTAGGATTAAGTTCTCTCCGCCTTCTAGAGTGTGCCTAAATATTCTTAATTTTTATATGGTAAAAGGAGTGGTCATTGAAGACTTTTCTATAGTTTACTAGAAGTAATACTGCAGCATGAAAATCTTTTAGTTTTTAAAGCATATAATTGTTTAATACCTGAGAGTATTGATTCATGTTACTCTTTCCCCAGAGTATATAATTTATGTTACAATACGAAAAAATGTAGAAATATGTCACACTCATCCACATTAACTTTTTAACATGTGTTTCTATGCGATTATACTGAGGAATTATGTGATGTGATTGATGTGATTTCTTCCTTTCATTATCTTAAAGGAAGTTTGTGATTCTAGATGCATTTACATGTTTGAATTTGTCAAATGTATACTGTATGATAGAACAGCCCTTATTCCTATGCTACTTACTCTATTTTTTCTCTTGCTTCAGGATCCAGGAATTCAGAATTACATGTGGAAATGACTATAATTATGGTTGTAAGGTATCCAACATCAAACTTACTCTTTTAGTTCCACGGTGAATCTATAAAGTGTCGCTCTAAGTTTGCCAATCCATTTTTCTACTAGGGACATGGGAACGTGACCCAGTACAAGTATCATGTTCCACTCAGGCTTCCCCATTAAGTTCTCCTCCAAATACTTTCATTATGATCATTCTCATAGACTTTGTGCTGACCACACCTCTAGTGAGTAAAGCTTCTTGTGGAAGATGGTCTTGACTAGGCAGAATAAAAATATCAAAATTCTGAGAATAAACGAATGTCAAGTGTTCAGTGCTAAATGAAGCAGTTGCATCCACTCCAAGTCTCAGGAAACAGTGTGGAAGAGTGGACAGAAATAAAGTAAGAGCCAGAGGATGGGGAAGAGACATATCCAGATGTGATACATTATGCTCTCAGAACGGCTGCACAACATTGGGTTCATTACATTACTTTTCTGCATGTTTTATAGATAGTGAAAAACATCCTCAAAATAGAAAAGGATTTAACTGGAAATATGCTCAGAGAAGGAGGGTGGGTGAGTTGGGAGACAAAAGAAAGTATTGGAAAAGGATTATATTCAACCATATTATCTTTACATAAGAAGATTGTCGATAAAAAATAAAATTAAAAGAAACCTAGTATCTCACATTGGCTGCATTTCAGTGGAAACTATTTTTTGGCCATATTCTAGAAATCTGCAGAGGCTGTACATGCTTGCATCTCTTCACTTGAAGGCTGAACAGAGACTGATGGTCTAAATTCTCAGAGTTCCCACAGACATGTGTAGGGAAGCATACTGTATAATTGAAACATCATAAAACACAAAAGTGAAGCCAAACTTTGAATAATAGGTGCATGTTATCCAGGACAGTACTTCCCACTTTTCCATTTTCCATAAAGAATCCCATTCTCAGATCTTAGATGCCAGGGTTATTTCCACACTAAATTAAAAACTCAAATGAGTTTTTTGCAAATCACTGCAAAACATGGGGACTCTTCACACATGGGGACTTTTTTGTCTGTCAGGAAACATTAGATGGTATTTGGAAATGCTCTTTGGATTGTTGTGGTGGAGTGTGATGTTACTGGGATAAGGTGGGGACTAAAGAAGGTTCTAGAAATGTCCCATAATATACAATAAAGTCCAAGAAAAGATATCAGATCAAGAAGCCTTGCTTGAAATTCTTCACTAAGCTGAGTTTAGAAATCATTACCTGCAGTCCTGCCAAAAGATAAAACTGTTTGCTTCTCTAAAATCAAAGCTTGTCTGATTTTCTCAACCAAATATTATAAGGTTGTAATCCTACCTGCCAAGCAAATTTTGGCAATGTAGTCTTCACTCAATTAAAAAGAAATGAAAAAAAAATTCTTAATTTTTAGAAAGGCTCATTCCACTAACCATATACCTACTGAATGGTTCAAATTAAGGCAGAAGTCATTGAGGTACTAATTCCTTACTTCTACAAACTGAACCCTATTCATCTATGAAACTCAACCATGAATGGAAGCATATCTGATCTAAGCACAAATAACCAGACATTGTTAAGAATTTCAGCTGCTTACAACATGATAAGGTCCACTCAGAAACTATTATATGTCTAGAGTGATCAACTAACTTTATCAGTTTAGTTATCCCCAACTAGTAAATGTTTTGTAGGAACAGTGAACAGATAATGAAATTGATTAGGAAACAGAAAACTTGGCTTGGTGCCCAGAAGGACTCACTAAAACCATTCCTGAGTGGAAAAAAAAAATAGGAAGAACAGTTTATTTTGCTCATGGCTACATTTTCAATGACTAAACCCAGAAAATAATAAATACTTAATATATTTGTTGAATAAATGTATGAAATTTATGAAGAAAGTCTTCATTACAGAGGAAGGCAGTGAAGATAACTTCTGCTTATATAATTTCTTGCCTTTTGAGTAGAATGAGTATCTAGCCAGATTTTAAAGTTCATTTCAATTGTCTTGTGTGCAAATTTCATTTTTTATAAAGTTCCAGTAGTTATAAGAGCCATATCATTAAATGATATGATTACTTTCCATATTTTTATACTCTCACGTACACTAAATAGAATCTATAATTATGCCATATATTCATCTGTGGATAATCAAGTTTGCATGAGCAATATAGATCTCAGGTATTATATGAGCAATATAATGTTCCCAGACATTAATATTCATTGGGTTTTCTAGGACAAAATATGAGGAATTGTAAGCAATAGAACTTTTTTCTCATTTCTTTGGAGACTGGGAAGTCTAACATCAAGCTACCAGCACACAGCACATTCAGTAACTGGATGAAATGTTCTCCAAAGGATGCTTTCCTATGGGCAAGAAAAAAAAGCTAACTCCCGGGGCCTCTTTTGATTAGAGCAAAAGACCCTTTGATAAGGATTCTGACCTTGGGACCTTATCACCTGCCACTAAATCTTCTGTGTCCCAATGCCTCATATTAGTGATTAGATTTCAACA
Organism: Zapus hudsonius; assembly: GCA_004024765.1. Classification (NCBI taxonomy): domain Eukaryota; kingdom Metazoa; phylum Chordata; class Mammalia; order Rodentia; family Dipodidae; genus Zapus; species Zapus hudsonius. The sequence goes on along the minus strand of PVHP010045127.1, from coordinate 3,698 downwards.
TATGACCTTTGAGAGGACATAGGTATTCAGAGTCAGGGAAATTAGGTGAATGTGGTGATTTGGCATCCGCTGATATACTGGATATGTATATATATATATATATATATATATATATATATATATATATATATCCATTTTTTATTCTAATTTGCATTATGCATTACAACAATTTCTCATAACTTCAATTCATGCTTTCTGAAAATTCATCAGAACCCCAAACCCCTATGCTAATGTACCCCTCTCTGAACTCCATGAAGGTAAACCTCTTCCTTGTTCTCATACAGATCTCCATAATACCACTAATATATTACTATATAAAGTAGTAATATATTAATATATAATCATTAAGACCAACTTACTAGAAGTGCACACTCAGATATAATACTACTAATGATGGAATGGGTTTGATCTGAAATGAATCCTACCATCATTTAGCAATTCAGAGCTGAAGCAGCACTGTCCTTAACCAAGAAGACCAGTTCTGTAAATCTCCCTCGAATGTAGCCTTTGTATTTAAAAATCAAGTACTGAGAAACTGGTACAATTTCTGGTTGTAGCATGCAGATGAAAAAAGCTATGGAGAGGAACCAGGAATATGGCAACTGCAGTGAAGCCTGCTACTCAAATATACATTTTACAGCTGCCCTTATTAAACGAATAATTATACCTAATGCACCTTGAAATTAGCAAATGGCAATAATAAAGAGTGGTCATAAAATGTAACTTTAAATTTCATTGTTCATACAAGAAAGAAAATGAGTGCTCAGAAAATTTGACCTTTCCATATATCTTCTTGAAATGACAGGTGGTATATCATGAAAGAAGCACAGTATCCCCAAAGGACAAAGAGAAAGTGAATTCATGGAATATTAGCAAAGCCAAAATTGTGTCCATTTCAATATCCTGTTTCTACTTTATTTACTTACATTCATTACTTGGTAGTTTTAGAAAAATGCACTTTCAACAAGGCTCTTCAGTGTGGATTTTCCTTTAAAAAGAATCAAGTGTAAAGTATCAAACAAACATGTTTTTCACTGTTTCCTATTTATTTGAGTCCCATAGTAGGTCACAGTTGTAGTGAGAAACAATTCGCTTATAGCCTTTGAATCTATAAGTCAATAAACAAAATGTTAACGTCAATACGTGTTTAATAACCTGCCCGATTTCAGAGCATCAAGTGCAAAGTTTTGACTAGAATACAGGATAATGTTTTTTGTTCTATGCTACAGAATGTTTAATAATGAAAAAAAGATCCATTTCCTGATCACTATATAACACAATACTAGAAGTTATTTCCTAAATAAAGTGTGAGTTTTGCATGTTAAGACATGTTAAAAGGTAGATTTTGTTCTAATGACTGCAAAAAAAGAACAGTTTATTTCATTGTGACTCTGATGGCATCAATATATATTAGATTCCTATTATCTTAATTCAGCTTTCATCTCAAATTATTAAAGTGACTATAGACACCAATGCAAAATATGATTTAAAAGTATAAAATTAAATCAAATCAGCGTTGGCTAAAAATGCATGGCCTAAAGGCTCCCCAGACAACTGATTATATTTTTGAAGGTACCGTGTAAACATGTAGACATTCAGCAGATAATACATAGCTGGCTTTAATGAACTCTTTAAGCATAACACAGGGAGAGAAAATAGAATAAATGTTGTTTAACTCTACTACATAGATTGAAGGAGCATTATGCTACCAACCTTTAGACCATCGTTATAAGGTATATGTAAGGAATCTAATGAAGGAAAAATTTATTTGAACTGCCCTCAATGAAAATTACTAAACTATTATGATGTATATAATTTGAGAAAAACAACATTATATTAAATATGATTATAGGAAAAATATTAGATATATCTTTTGTAGTGAAATATAACCTATATAAACTATTGTAACAGGTAAAGGTGATTACATGGTAATTTAAACAGATTATAAACATAATGTATTTTGATTAGTGAAAACAATAGTTTTCCAATTTCCCATGTGATAAAGCCAGGTCTAAGACTCTAGCAGTTTATGACATAACAGAATACTGGTCCTATACTTTTAACCTAAATGATAACACTTGAGCAAGCCTCTATTTCAATCAGTTTTAAACACATTAGAAATATAATGTACTTATAAGCAACTTATTAATTTTTCTGAAAGAAAAGTGGGAAATTTTTAAGAAAAGAAATGGGAAAATTTCAAAATTATATCCACTGTTTTTAAGTAACATATGTAACTAGCCTAAATGAGGAAGAAGCATCCATTGCACCTATTAATATAATGCAGTTTGGTGACTAAAATTAAAAGGATTTATGATGCTGATATTAAGAGGAGAGTAGGAGCTCTGAACTTCAGAGACATTGATTATACCATTATGTGAATGTGTTTGAATTTGTGTACAGATATACACAGCATCTCCATGCCCCAGAAAAAGTAAATATTCCTATTTTTCTTTAATTTTCAGGACAATATTTATAAACATATAAGTATAAATATATAAAACTCATAACATAATTTTTAAGTTTTGAGACAATATAAATTTATAATTATCATGAAATATGGGACAACTAAATAACATCCATTCTACTATCATATAAGTATTAATGATGCTATGTTTCTATCTATGCCATTTAGTATTTTCTATTATTACACATGTATCTTTTTGAGCATATTATCATTTTTAATTTTCCCAAAGTTTTAACATTCATAAGTTTTAAAGTTTATGCCACAGAACATTTTACACATTGACATAAAACTTGGTATGCACTGAAAGGACAGTAGTTATCTCTCACCTAACCCGTATCCCAAACCCCATAAAAAACAGCAGAGAATCTTGTTCCTCCTGCAGAGAATGACAGGACGAATAAGAAACCCACAGCCACAGCCATTCAATCAACACAGGATAAGCCAGGGTGTCAGAAACCAACAATTTTCTACAAAAAGCCCCCTAAGCTCACAACATTAAAGCAGCCTTAATACTCATCCACCATGACTCAGGGAACTGAGCAGAAGAGGGGGGGGAAGATTGTGAGAACCTTGGTGGGGGAGACTATCCAGAGGCATGGCACCCATCAGTAACAACACACTTGGGCCAGGAGGACCGGGCTGAGTACTAGGCTATTCATGGTCCCCTGCCCCAAGGACTTGATCCAGAAGGCCCATGGAGGAAGATATCCAGCTGATTGGGGATGGGGGGTGGGCATTGGGGAATGGGGGATAACAACTCATTGTTTGCCCACTAAATAATGTAACTCATTATGGACAATAAATATATAATAAAAAAGAAAGAAAATTACAACTACAAAAAAAGGCACTGGGGAGTAACTTAAAAGTAGAAAAACATTTAGAAAAAAATCTTAAAATACTCTAGTGAAAAAAAAGTATGAAAAAACGCGCTTGTTTCTATTTAGCAGGTCTGTTTGAAGGAAAACCTCTTCTTGCAACATTTTGAGTAATTTTCTGAAGTGCTCATGAGCCAAATTACTGATCTTCACCAACATGAGCAATTATCCCAACAGAATGCTTCCCTGTGAATACTGAAAACACAATTAAAAAGGTACTAACATAAATTATGTAAAAATGTACCTCTACATTGCATAGTTTTGTTTTTCAGCTGGAAAGGAAATCATGAATATATCTACCAAATGTATTATTACTAAATTTTACTTTTTCAGTTTCTGAAAAGCAGTGATAGGGA
>PVHP010045126.1:0-13819 GCA_004024765.1 Zapus hudsonius | reverse complement strand
AGAATCCCCTAGTGAGGGGCTGGGGTGAGGCTCAGTGGTAGAGCTCCTGCCTAGACTCCCCAGTGAGGGGCTGGGGTGTGGCTCAGTGGTAGAGCTCCTGCCTAGAATCCCCAGTGATGGGCTTGGGTGTGGCTCAGTGGTAGAGCTCCTGCCTAGAATCCCCAGTGAGGGGATGGGTTGTGGCTCAGTGGTAGAGCTCCTGCCTAGAATCCCCAATGAGGGGTTGGGGGGTGGCTCAGTGGCAGAGCTCCTGCCTAGAATCCCCCAGTGAGGGGCTGGGGTGTGGCTCAATGGTAGAGCTCCTGCCTTGCATGTGCAAGAACCTGGGGGTTCAATATGATTTTGTCCCTTCTTGTGTGCCCATCTAGCTGGCTTGTGAGCTGCGGGATTCTCCTGGCTCCGCATCCAATTAGGTCTGTTGGGATCAGAGATGCATGCACCATTTTGTGTCTCGCTTTAGGTGGGGAGTAGAACTCAGACCAGTATCCTTGCAATCAAGTAACTTTAACTTCTGAGGACTCTCTCTCCAGCTCTTATACTTAGTTAAAAAAAATGACAGGGCTAGAGAGATGCCTCAGTGGTTAAAGCGCTTGCCTGCAAGCCAGATGCACACAAAGTTGGTGGGTGCAACTGGAGTTTGTTTGAAGCCGCTAGAGGTCCTGGCATACCCATTCAGTCAGTCTCTCTTTTATGTCCCTCTGCTTACAAACAAACAAACAAACAAATAAATAAATAAATAAATAAATAAATAAATAAATAAATAATAGGTAGGTAGGTAGGTAGATAGATAGATAGATAGATAGATAGATAGATAGATAGAATGTCAAAACCCCATACTAAGGTTTCTTCTGGGCTTGGTCAGTGGGATGGCTTCCTCCTTTCTGGTCCAGAACAGAGACCTGGAAGTGGCATCCCCACAAGCCCACAATGTTCCCACATCTTACCCCTTAGCTGTCCAGGTCCTTGAGCCCTGCTGGGACATAATGGAGCCAGGTCTTAGGAAGACCGTCCGTGATGCAGGGATCAGAGGGGCTTCTGGTAAAAGCTTCACACTTTCTTCCCAACTTAGTCCTTTTCTTATTGCTATTTCCCCCCTTAAACTCAATAATGGGTTTCAGTAATAATCATTTACCATGGACCTGCTTTGGGCTATGCTATTTATAACGTGAGTGACAACAATGCTCTTGGCTTGTCACTTTTCTCCAGAGGAACTAAGATTGTCTCCAAACCCTTAATGTGCATATAAAATGCCTGACTATCCTGTTAAAATGCAAATTAGAATTCAGCAGGTCCGGGGTGGGTCCTGAGAATATAGTTCTTACTTTTTAAGAAATGTGTGTGTGCCTGTGAGTGGCACATGCTCTGTGTGAAGGCCAGAAGACAACCTCGGGTATTACCTTCAGGAATGCCATTCACCTGTTTTGAAAGAGGGTTTGCTGTTGCCCTGAGCTCACCAGTTAGTCTAGGCTGGCTGTTCAGTGAGTCCTGGGATCCTCCTGTCTCCACCTCCCCAGTCCTGGCCTTCTAGGTACATGACACCACACCTAGATGGGTGCTGGGGATCCAACCTAGGTCCTCATACTTGTGAGGCAAGAATTTAACTAAGTAGAGCTATCTTCCAAGCCCAAGAGTACATTTCTGACCCAAATTGTGGTGGAAGCTGTGGGTCCGTGGGATCTTAAGATGAAAGGTGTTGGCCCATGAAATTTTTAAGGTGGAAGATATCAGTCCATGAGATTTTAAGGTGGAAGATGTCGGTCCATGAGATTTTAAGGTGGAAGATGTCGGTCCATGAGATTTTAAGGTGGAAGATGTCGGTCCATGAGATTTTAAGGTGGAAGATGTCGGTCCATGAGGCAACTTTGGGGGTGAGAGAAGTGTTCTCTGCCTTGACTGAGGTTGTGGTTCTAAAGGTAAAGACACTTATCAAAACTTACAGAATGGTGTTTACCATGGACACACTTTATTGTATATGATTTATACCCCAATCAACTTGACTTTGTAGGAAAAATCCATTCTAGATAACGTAGAGATATCAATGTGGGAGATGAAAAAATAAAGCTTCTAGAAGAAAATATACACCTTGGGGTGTACAAAGCAAAAGAGAACTAGCCAGAAGAAAGAACACATGTGGGCTGACGAGATGGCTCAGCGGTTAAAGGCGCTTGCTTGCAAAGCCTGCTGGAGAGGGTTCGAGGCCCCAGTCACCACATAGAGCCAGATGCACAAAGTGACACATGCACCTGGAGTTCATTTACAATAAAGATATCCAAAACAGCAGAAAAATGCAAGATGAGGTGCTCAATTTAACTAGTCATAAGTGAAATACAAATTAAAACCCAATGCTTTTTGTTTTGACCACACCCCCACCCTGTGTCTAAAATGAAGGTATAGACAATTCAATCCTGTGGATCAGAATGCAGGGCAAACAGAACTCTCACTCATTGTTGACAAGGACAAAGATTGGAACTTCAGAACTACTTGGTGAAGTTTTTAAAAAATATTTTATTTATTCATTTTCAAGCAGAGAAATACAGAGAGAGAGAGAGAGGACATATGTGGGTACTGGGGAATTGAACCCGGGGCCCTAGGCACCAGAGGCAAGTGCCTCAACTGCTGAGCCATCTCTCCAGCCCGGTGAAGTTTTTTAAGGGCAGATTAATTATAAGCACATTTCAGACCCCAGCTAATCCATTCAGGAGAACAACTACATTTCTAAAAGGTAAGTTTGGGCTGGAGAGATGGCTCAGCAGTTGAGGTGCTTTCCTGCAAAGCCTAACAAGCAGGGTTCCACTCCCCAGCACCCACGTAAAGCCAGAGGTACACAGAGGTACGTGCATCTGGAGTTCATTGGCAATGGTTAGAGGCCCTGGTGCGGCCATTCTCTCTGTCTCTCTTCTATCTCTCTCTGCTTGTAAATAAATGAAATACTAAAAGAGGTGGGCTTAGGAATGCTGACAACAGTATTCATAAAAGTCAAGAACTAGAAATGACTCAACTATCCATGTCCAGTAGTATTTATAAAGAAATCTAGAATATTCATAAAATGGACTATAGTCAGCGAAAACCAAGTAACCTCAAAAGAGACTGGGGTGGCGAACACCTTTAATCCCAGCACTCAGGAGGCAGAGGTAGGAGGATCCTTGTGAGTTCGAGGCTAGCCTGGGACTACAGAGTGAGTTCCAGGTTAGCCCAGGCTAAAGTGAGACCCTATCTCAAAAACAACAACAACACAACCCAAGAGCAACAGCAACGATGAGAATAAATGGTGTACGGATACAGGCGCCATCATGGGTGAAGCCAGGCTTGTCAGAGACAAAGCAGGACACAATGAAACTTAAAATTGGAAGAAGCAAGTAAATTTTTAGTACAAGGATGTCCAAGGCAGTATTAGACACACCGACACTATGAATCCAAATTGTCTTTACAAGTCCTCATCTTGCGACAGTATTATTTTTATTATTATTTTTAAAAAATATTTTATTTATTCATTTTCAAGGAGAGAGAGAGAGAGAGAGAGAGAGAGAGAGAGAGAGAGAGAGAGAGAGAGAGAGAGAGAGAGAGAGAACCAGGGCCACCACCTTGTGGGTCTGGCTTATGTGGGTCCTGGGGAATTGAACCCAGGGCCTTAGGCACTGGAGGCAAGTGCCTTAACCACTGAGCCATCTCTCCAGCCCAGTATTATTTTTTTAGCTAGCCAACTTCTAGCTCTTGCTCCGGGTGTCATTTGGGGGGGGGTGCACTTTGTGGAAATCTACACACTTCAAAACTGTGGATGTAGATTTGAGATGTTGGCTGACATCCTGGCAGGAGAGGAACCACCCCTGGCCTATCACACAGGGCCCAAAAGAAACCTATGAGAAAGTGGCGAGAAAAACAAGAGAACTATCACCATCGCAAGTCAGATAACCCAGGAAAGGCCAATGGAGACAGACACCAACAATACCCAACACAACCCAAAACACAAGTCCAGAGACACTTAAGATCTCAACAATAGCTGGGCGAGGTGGCCCACGCCCTTAATCCCAGCACTCGGGAGGATTGTTATGAGTTCAAGGCCACCCTGAGACTACATAGTGAATTCCAGGTCAGCCTGGACTAGAGCGAGACCCTACCTCGGAAAAACCAAAAAAAAAAAAAAAAAAAAAAAAAAAAGATCTCAACAATGGAGCAGATTTAAAACTCACCCACCATGACTTTAGGGAACTGAGCGGAAGACGGGGAGGAAAGAATGTAAGAGCCATGGTGGGGGAAAATATCCAGAGACATTGGCTACCACGGGTGCAGTTCATAACCCCTTACCCTATGGACAGATCCAGTATGCACACCAAGGAGGGTCCCCAGTAGGTAGGGGACAGAGAGGAGGGAAATGGGGCACTCTCACAAGATTTGCTCCTACAATGTAGCTAATTATTCATAATAAAAATATTTTTTTAAAAAACTGTGGGTATCTCTTGTGTGTGCAGTGTCCAGCTGTAAAACTAGGCCTGGCCCGTGTCCCATTAAACAAGGGCCTGCCTCTTGCCTCGAGGGTCCCATCTGTTCTCCTAGCAGCTGCCTGTGATCTGTGTGATCCGTATGCCATCCTGGCCCACAGCCTCGGCTCAGATGCCCCAGCAGCTTGGCCTAGCGGGCAGGACAGCGTTTGCCCTGCTTGGCACAGGCTCCTGGTTGTCCTCCTCCCGGGTCCCTCTGTGCCTGCATCTTTTTAATTAAACAATGAGCACTAGCAGTAACATTTGTTTGCACGTGTATGTGTAGGTGGTGTGTGTGCATATGTGTGTGCATGTTTGCATATGTGTGGGGGGGCAGAAATTGATGTCAGGGGGTCTTCCTCAATCGCTCTCTACCTTGTTTATCTTTTTAAGTAATTTCATTTATTTGGGTGTGTGTGTGCTAGAGAGAGAGAGAGAGAGAGACAGAGAGACAGAGACAGAGAGAGACAGAGAGAGAGAGAGACAGAGAGAACATAGGTGCTCCAGGGCCTCTTGCTGCTACAAGCTCCAGACACATGCATCACTTTATACATTTTGCTTTATGTGAGCAGTCTTTGCACGCATGTGCCTTTAACCACTGAGCCATCTCCCCAGCCTTCTACCTTGTTAATTGACATAGAGCCTCTCCCTTGAACTCAGAACTTGCCAATTCAGCTTGTCTGGCAGCCAGCTCACCCCAGGGTCTCCTGTTTCCCTCTCCTGAGTGCAGATTACAGGTTTGTGCCACTATGCCCACCTGGCATTTAGGTTGATGCCGGGAATCCAAACTCGGGTCCTCACCTTTTCATAGCAAATGCTATCCACTGACCCCTCTCCTTGCCCCCCACTCCCATAGTCTTGGACATGTCCTTTCCCCCACTTCTCTGTGTCTCGCAAGAGCCTACTTGTGTCCCAGGTCCTTTCAGCTTCTGTAAGAGGGTGGACTCCTCAGACCCACTGTCGGCGCCTCAAACTCCACTTGTATCTTTCTGTTGTTGGTTGGTTGGTTTTTTGTTTGTTTGTTTTTCAAGGTAGGGTCTTGCTTTAGCCCAGGCTGATCTGGAATTCATTATGTAGTCTCATGATGGCCTGGAACTCTCCCAGCGATCCTCCCACCTCTGCCTCCCGAGCGCTGGGATTAAAGGCGTGTACCACCATCTTTGTGCCATGCATCACTTAAGTCAACTGTGCTGTCTTGCAAACCGTTTGCACGTCTCTCACTTAGACAGACTTGTGGAGTGAGGACCCACAACCTTCCCTTTGCCTCCTTAGCACCTAGGAGAGTGTGTACCTAGTAGACGCTGGGTGTGTGTCAGATGCATCAATATGTGGTGTCTGTCCATTAAGTGCTTCTGTCATGGAATTCTGCAGCCTGGGCCGTTGATCATGAAGAGAAATGCATTTAGATCATGATTCTGGAGGCTGGGAGTCCAGGGTGAAGGGGCTGCAGCTGTATCCCATGACCCAGGGGCACAAGAACACAGGTAAGAGAGAACAAGAGAGACGAGGAGGGGCCTGGACCCATCCTTCAATCAGAAACCCACTCTTAGCTGGGTGTGGTGGCACACGTCTTTAATCCCAGCACTCAGGAGGCAGAGATAGGAGGATCGCCATGAGTTCAAGGCCACCTTGAGACTACATAGTGAATTCCAGGTCAGCCTGGACTAGAGTGAGACCTTACCTCAAAAAACTGAAAAAAGAAAGAAAGAAAGAAAAGAAAAGAAGCCCACTTTTGAGGTAACTAACACAGGCCTCTGATAACAGCATTAATCCTGAGCCCCCAAGTGACCTGACTGCTTTTTCTTTGAGACAGGCTCTCACTATGTAGCTCAAGATGACCTCAAACTTTCGATCCACCTGTCGCAATGAGATCACAGCATGGACTACTGTGCCAGGCTTTGTTTTTCTCGTTTATTTATTTATGTTTTTTCTCCAGACAGGGTCTTGCACTTGTGACCTTCCAGCCTCAGCCTCCTGAGCGCTGGGTCTGTGCCACCATGTCCAGCCTGGTCATCTCTTAATGACCCCATCACTCAGAACTATTGTACCCGGATAAAGCCTCCAACACAGGCTTGCTTGGGACTAAGTCATCCCAACCGTAGTGGTGGGGAATGAGGACCCGATGCAATGGATGGGCCTTGGGTAAAGGAAGATTCCAGGGCTGGGAAGATGCTTGCCACACAGCATGGGACCTGAGCTTGGATCCCTGTAACCTGGGTGTGGTTTCAAAGACCTGTACTCCCAGCCCTGGGGAGGCAGACAGGAGAACCCCCGGGGACTTCCTGGCTAGCCTAGCTGAATGGGTGAGCGCCAGGTTCAGTGAGAACCTGTCTCCACAAACACAGGGGATAAGGATTAAGGAAGGCCTCTGATGTCAACTATGGCCTCCACACGCATGTGCGCTCACAAACATATGAACATGCGCGCGCACACACACACAGCCTATAAGCAAAGGTCCTGCCAAGGATTCATGGACAATTGTCAATTAGGAAGTCACCCTTGGGAACTTGCTCCCAGCCACCCTGCTGAGGAGTGGCCCTTAGCCACATGACACATGGCGCTTCCTGCATGCTGGTCCTAAGCAAAGCAATGACTCCCCAAATATGGAGCCGGGCACGGGGAGGTCTTATTTAACTTCCTGTGAGAAGAGTGCTGCCTTTATCCCCATTCCTTTGTTCTTTTCTCTCCTTCCATCGCTCCTTCCTTCCTTCATCCCTTCTTTGTTTTAACAAGGTCTCATGTAGCCCTGGGTGGCCCAAAATTTGCCATGTAACCAAGGATAACCTTGAACCCTGGAACCTTCTGCTGCTACCTCCCAAGTGCTGGGGTTACAGATCTGTGCCAACATATTCTGTTGGCCTCTACTCCGTAGATAAGAAGTGACAAGCAGGCTCACTGACCTCTCCAAGGTCACACAGCTGTCTGCAGCAGAGCGCACACTCATCACACCTGGTCTGTGGCGAACACCTGGTGCTGAGGCCCTGTAATGGCCCAGGAACAGGCCAGACAAGGGAGGAAACAGCAGGTGCTCCCTGAGTCCCAGGAGCGTTTGTGCACGTGGAGGCCAGAGGACAACCTTGGGTGTCATTCCTCAGGCGCTGTCCACCTGTTGTTGAGTAAAGGTCTCTTCCTGGCCTAGTGCTCCCCAGGTAGGATAGACTGACCTGCCAGGGAGCCCAAGGGATTACAGGCACACACCACCAGCCCCAGCCCTTTTTACTGTGAGTTCTGGGGATCAAACTCAGGTCCTCATGCTTGCAAGGCAGGCACTTTACCAACGGAGCCATCTCTAGTGTTTGTGTTAAGCCTCATACCTGATGCCCAGCTGCTGAGCCTTGCTGGAGGAGGTGTGTCATTGGAGGTGGGCCTCAGAACTTTAGAGTGCAGCCCAGCTTGCCAGAACTAACTAGCTCATTCTTGCTGCTTGTGCCTTCATCCACCTCCATGCTCCCCAGCCGCTGAGCCTTGCTGGAGGAGGGGGGTCTCGGGGTGTTATATTCCAGCCCAGTTTGCCAATGCAGCTAACTCACTCTTGCTGCTTCCTCCCTGCTGCTGTGGACACGGGAGCCACCCTCTGGCTCCTCTGCTTTTCCCACCATGACTTGTGAGTCGAGATAAACCTTTCCCTTTCCTAAGCTGTTTCTGGTTGGGTGTTTTGTCTCAGCAATAAGAAGGTAACTAACTGCTCTAATGTCCTCAGCCCCGAGGTGGCACTTTGAGTTAGTCTCACCAGCACCTCTCACATCAGTCCTGGTGGGTGGTCTCACCCCTCCCAGGGAATGGCCCACAAAGAAGGGAGTCACATCTCAAACCCCTAAACCCAGCCTTCAAGTCCCTTTAGAGTCTCTTGACTCTCAACTGAGATTTGCACAAAATCTGATTTGCTGTTTCCAGCTTTGCAGAAACTCAGGTCCTTTATTTATCTGCTGCTAAAAGGAAGGAAAAAAATCAAAACAGAAAAAAATATAAAAAACCCACCTTAATGTCTGGGAAGGGTTTGGAATACATCTCATTTCACACGGTACCAAGCAATGTTCACAACAGAGACTGTAGGAGGAAGCCCGAAGGAAAAGACAGAAAGAAATGAAACCCTTTACAATAAAAAAAAACACATGCTAATAAATAAAAGCCTGGCCAATGAATCTGACTCGGAATATAGCACTAGCAAGAAGAAATGCCCCAAAGCTTTGCTTCTACCGAGTAATGGAGGAACAGATCGCTCCCTGGGGTCTCTGGAGAAGTTAGTGTGTATGGATCTGGTGGGTGGAAGCTATTTTTGAGAGAGAGGCGGTGGAGGCATTAACAGCATTCAAGGTGAAAGAAAGAGAGCTTGTGGATTTAGTGACACGGCTACTCGTGTCAGGTGACAAAAATAGACATGTCTGGATATTTCCTCTGAATTCCCAGAGCTGCAGGGCACAGTTTCTTGCTGGAGCATCTGGGAGACCCGGCCCTCCTGACTGTCCACCTGGAGAATTCATTTCACTCTAGAGATTGGGCTAATAAGAATGAACCCCTAAGGGACATAAGCATTTATTTTGGGAACATGTTTCTTTCTTGCCTGCTGTGCAGAGCATTATGGTGTGGCGGGGACAATGGGAGCTCTGGGTTCCATATGCAAGAATGGACACAAAGGAAAACTCTGGGCTTCCACCTGCTGGGGTTTTAAAGACACTGGGCTTGGAGGATGGCTCAGTGGGTAAATCACTTACTGACTGAGCGTAAGGACCCATGTAAATGCTGGGTAGGCAGGGCAGCTCACCTGTAATCTTAGCACTGGGGGGGGGGGCACACGGGGCATCCCTGGGCAAGTTAGCTAACTAGAGAGTCAAATGGTCAAGCTCTGGGTTCAAGTCTCAGTAAATGTAGCAGTTATCTTCTTACTGCTGGGACAAAACACCCAACCAGAAGCAGCTGATGGGAGGAAAGGGTTTATTTTAGTTTCCAGTTTCTAGGGAAAGTTTTGTTACGGTGGGAAAAGCAAGGCAGAGCAGAGGCTGAGTATCACCCACCTCGTCTCGGCAGCAGAGTGAGCTAGCTTTAAACAGTGAGCTGGACTAATAAACTTCAAGGCTCACGCTCAGTAACACACCTCCTCCAGCAAGGCTCCACCTTCCGAAGGCTCCACCAGCTGGGGATTGAGCATGAGGCTTAATCACAAATGCATGAGGTTATGGGGGACACGTCACATGGAACCACCACAGTAAATAAGGTGGACAATTGAGGAAGACAACGGACTTCAATCGGAGGCCTCCACATGCATGTGCCTGCACACATGGGAACACACATGCACTCATGCACACAACCCCCCCCACACTCATAGGAACACACATGCACATAACCCCTCCCACAATACACACACAGAGGAACACACATACACACATGGATGTGCCCCCCCACATATACACACACACTACACACACACACACACACACACACACACACACACACACTGAGGCAAGAAAACCAAAGAGGCCTAGTTGATGAGCTCTCCCAAGCACAGAAGGAGCACAGCCCACATCCAATATCCATGTGACCATTTCTCATTCATCCCAGGGGACCCAGAGGAGGGGAAGACATTCAAGGTCAACCCAAAGGTTGGTCCAGAGGCCACCGTGACTAATGGCAGACTTCATGCTTAGAGCATCAATGACTAAAAACAGGCCACCTCTCTCCAGGCGCTCACTGCACCCAGCACTATGTTTCACCCATAAGCCCCTCTGAGCAGCTCTCTGGAGCAGGAAAGTCAAGATCATTTATTTCCATCTTGTTCACAAAGAAACAAAATGAAGTGACTTCCTCAAGGTCACGGGGTCATCATGGAGATTCAGACCTGGAAGGGGGTCTGGGTCATGCCAGGACGACAAAGGAAGAGGGACTGTCCAAGTTTCCATTTTGTTTTATACCCACAGCAGACATGACTAATCAATCACAGAGTTCTTTTTCCTGGAGCTTGGATTTCAGCCCTGGGCTCCAGGCACCCATTCCTAGTTGACTGGAATTGGTCTGCAATGGAATTTACTTAAAGTCTTAAGCCCCATCTTATCGTTTTGCTGAACCTATAGGAAAACAGCTTGTGGGGGGAGAAAGGGCTTGGCCAAGGGTTCAAATATCTAAGCCCTAAACATTTTCCCCCTTACAATAAGTTTCTCAGACTATTTAAGATAAACAAATTCTCTTAACCCCACTCTATCCAAGTTTCCTGAGACATAGTATTGGTCTATAGCCTTGGATAACTTGAAATTAAGTGTAGCTCAGGCTCAAACTTGTAATCCTCCTGCCTCAGCCTTCTGACTGCTGGGATCGCAGGTGTGTACCACCTGCCTGGCCAAATCCTGCCACACCATATAGTTCCCCTTCTCCTGCATAAAGAACACATCTTTCTCCCACCAAAAGCTACACTGGGGTGACATGAGAATGGCCATCTTCATGACCTCATCAGGGCAGACTGGGGTTTCTATGCTGAGCAAGTGGACAGACACCTGAGAGGAGTGAGAGAGCTTGAGCCCTGGGCAGGATGGAAGAAAGGGCTTAGCGGGAGAAAATTTACAAGCTTTCGCCAGGACTGATGGTGAATGCTTGTCATCCCCGTTACTCTGAAGGCTGAGGCATGAAGGATAAGATTGAGGCCAGCCTGGGCTATAGTGGGCTCAGGTTAGCCTCAGAAATTTAGCAGGAGCAAATCTCAAAACAGAAAGTAAAAACAGGGCTTGATGTGTGGCTCAGTGGTAGAGCTCCTGCCTAGAATCTTCAGTGAGGGGCTGGGGTGTGGCTCAGTGGTAGAGCTCCTGCCTACAATCCCCAGTGAGGGCCTGGAGTGTGGCTCAGTGGTAGAGCTCCTGCCTAGAATCCCCAGTGAGGGCCTGGAGTGTGGCTCAGTGGTAGAGCTCCTGCTTAGAATCCCCCAGTGAGGGGCTGGGGTGTGGCTCAGTGGCAGAGCTCCTGCCTAGAAAGAATCCCCCAGTGAGAGGGGCTAGGGCACAGATCCACCTAGGTAGTGCCCACTGAGTGAAGGGCATCCTTGTCATTGGAGGAGTGCTTTGTTGATATTTTGCTTTGCTTTGAGCCAGGGTCTTAAAGGTTATCCTGAACTCTAGACACCTGGCAAACTGATTCTTATGCTACATGTACTTTGCTACGATCTCCCCCACACCTTTTTCACCCTGCTTTTTAAACTTGCCTCCTCTCTTCTGCCCTCCCTTCCTCCCCCCTCCTCCCCTCCTCTCCTCCCCTCTCCCCTCCCAGCCCAGCTTAAACCTCCACCCTCCACACTCCACTACTGATTGCCTAACTTCTTTCTCCCACAGTTTCAATAAATTGCAACAGGGGCTCATGTACTCTTGAACTTGCTGGGGATGACCTTCAACTTCTGAGCATCCTGCCCCAACTCCAAGCCCTGGGATTAGAGGTGTGTGCCATACTGCTGGGGCTCAAACTCAGGACATGCCAGGCAAGCCCTCTACTAACTGAGCTACCCCCCAGCTCTTGCTTCCTGGCTGATTTTTGCTTTCTCTGCAGTCATGTACAGGTCCAAGACTCACAGGAGTGGGGAGGTACCAGCATGCCTTTCTGATGGGAGCACCCCTCCCTGGCCCAGGCAGAACTGTCTTCTCTTCTGGGTCTTCTGGGGGTGCAGACAGACCAAGTTTGGGGAAGAGGCAGCCATGGAGAATTGCAGCTAAATTCCCGTTGTCACATTAATGAATTCACAGCTCAGGGATTTCCGGCACACATTATGCATGGGTAGGCACTAAATAAGTGTTGAGTGACAGACCCGTTCTCCTCTTCCCCCTTCCCCGTTTCTGGTAGGTGGGTGACCTTCTACTTTCCACGGTAGCCATAAATGTCGCAGGAATTTTTTTTCAAACTACAAATCAAACTGGTTGGGCCCAGAGAGGCCAGTTTGGTTCAAGGACTGTGGACAGGTAGCCCGATGCAGGGATGGAGGCTTGCAGAACGTCCACAGTTTAGGCCACCTACAGGTGCAGCCTGCATACCAGACTTCCAGGGCACAAAGGTCTTCCCATCACCTCCAGGGTGCTCCTAACCCCCAAGGGACAGAAAAGCCCTTCCTGTCTACCCATCAGCCCTAGGGAGTCTGAGGGAGGTGACTTAAGATGGAAGGTCACTACCCCCTCCCAAACACACACACACACACACACACACACACACACACACACACACACACACACACACACACACACAGGAGGGCCACCCCTTGCCCCTGGCACGTCGCTTTGGAGGGTAGGGAGGGCCACCTTTGGGAGCCTGTGAGTCAGTCTGGGCTGTGGGCTGCAGACTTCCGCCCTTTCAGGTGTAGACGAAGTCCTGTTCACTCTGGAGCAGGTGCATGAAGGGGCACCCCCATCCCCTATCCCCCCATCCCCGCCCCATTCACTCCTTCCCTCTAAGGAGCATGGAGAGCGAGCCTGGGAGATCTTTGGAGATGGCTGGAGGCTCCAGAAGTGAGGTTCAAGACGTCAGGGAGTGGAAGGGGAGGGGAGAAGGATGGCGGGAGGAGGAGGGGCACCCAGGCATGTGGAGCCCCCCACTTCATCCGCTCCCCATGTCCTCCTCTAGTATACCCCCCCTTCCGGCGTCCCCGGCACCTGCCGCGCCTACCTGGGGTTCTGGGCGCCTCCTCCATGCAGGCCTCCGGCTTGCTCCTGTCCCAGGGCGCGGGTCGCCGGGACTGCAGGGCCTCAAGGGTCTGCTTTCTGCCTGACCTGGAGTCCCAAGTCCCCAGGACGCAAAGGGAGCAAAAAAGCAGAGAAAGTGTGTCATTGGCTGGGAGGGGCGGGGGAGAGAAATGCAAAACCCAACAGGAAATGAGACTTTTAAAAAAATGAAAAAAAGAGATAAGGAAGAGGGGGAGGGGCGGGGTTTGAGCCCAAGGCTTCAGCAGCAAGGCTGTGACAGGTGAGGGCGGGCTGGGTGCTGGAGGAGACACCAAGGTGGGCCTCTGGGGATCAGGCTGTATGGGGTGAGGCTGGGCTCAGCGTGGGCTGTCTGAGTCCAGGTGAGGCTTTGGGAGGACCCATCAATGGCTAGCTTTTATTTTCATTTTTAATTATTATTTGAAGGCAGGTGAAATGGAATCTTCAAGGAGACCGAGCTTGCTTTCTGCAAAGCAGGCTGAGAAATGGAATCTGAAAGCGCGAAGAGAAAGTTCCTAAAATAAACAGGGGGCGAGTGAGTCCCCACCTACACATGCCCTTGGCCACAGGGGATCAGAGAATGGCTATTGCTTCCTCTCAGAGGGGAGCTGGGTCCTCACCACCCGTGCAAGACCAAAAGGGAACCCACGTGCCTCAAAACAAACCCTTCGAGAAGGTGTGCCCAGC
>PVHP010045125.1:0-13807 GCA_004024765.1 Zapus hudsonius | reverse complement strand
CACCACGGCTCTCACAATCTTTCCGCCCCCTCTTCCGCTTAGTTCCCTGAGTCATGGTGGGTGAGTAATAAGGCTGCTTTATTGTTGCGGGCTTAGAGGTCCTTGTGTCGAAAATCCTTGGTTCCTGTCTCAATGGTCTATCCTGTGTTGATTCAATGACTGTGGTTATAGGTCCCTTGTTCATCATTCATTGTCTGCTAAGTTCCTTATGGATTAAAATATTTTTATTTATTTGAGAGATGCACACACACACTGAGAGAGAGGGGGGGAGGGAAAATATAGGCATGTCAGAGCCTTCTACCATTGCAAAGAAACTCCAGACACATGTGTCACTTTGTACATCTGGTTTTACAAGGGTACTGGGGAATTTAACCCAGGCTATCAGACTTTGCAAGTAGAGCCTTTAAGTGAGCCATTTCAGCTCTGTATGATTATCAGTCTTGTAAGTCTTTCTTTTATGCTTTTCTCTCTCATAATTGTTTCAACTATTTAATTCATCTGCCTACTCTTATATGGTTTATAAATAGCTTACCAGTACTTTGAAAAAACTTCCAGGAATTTTAATAAAAATTGTCTGAAATGTATAGACCAGTTTAGAAAAAAAAATCTGACATCGTAGCTGTTTTGGGTCTACCAGTCTGTGAACACAGCTAATCTTTTCATTTATTTAGGTCTTTTGTTTACTCTATGCTTAGTACAGATTCTGTACAAGTTATATTAGCTTTAGAATTTATTTTACACTTTTGGAGCTATTAGGAATAGTGAAGCTTTAAATTTTGCTCTCCATTTTTATGTCACTAGTATATAGAAATACAAATAAGCTTTGTATATTGAGTTCATATCCTGCAACCTCGCTAAACTAATTTTTGGTTCAATGAATTTAGTATTAACTGAAGTGTGATATTGGCAGTCTTTTTGGGTGTGAATAGGAACAATTGTATTCTTTTTTAAATATGCATGCTTTCTTTTTTATTTATTTTTTGGCTTATCAAACTGGCTAGGATTTCCAATAAGATGTGAGGGTGGGTATCTGTCTTTCCAATAATACGTGAAGGTGTGTATCTGTCTTTCCTGTTTATAGGTGAGAAAGTATTCAGTCTTTCACTTTTGAACATAATAGTGACTATATGTTCTTTATTTTTAAACATATTTTATTTACAAGCAGAGAGGGAGAAGAAGGTAGGGGTGAGTGGGGAAAGACAGAGAATATGAATATGAATGAATGAGAATGTGCTCACCAGGGCCTCTTGCCACCTCAAACAAACTCCAGATGCATGTGTCACTTAGTGCATCTGGCTTTATGTGTGTACTGGGTATTGGGGAATCAAACCCAGGCCGTCAACCATGCAAGCAAGCACCTTTAACCACTGAGACAGTCCCATATGTTTTCACAATGGATGTCCTTAATTAAGTTTATGGTGTTCTTTTTATGCTTAGTTTTCTCATAGTTTCATCATGAGTGAAAGCTGAATTTTGGTTTGTTCATTTTTTTTGACTGTATCTACTGAAGTGATCATGTGGGGTTTTTGTTTAGATTATTAATATAGTGTATTCTATAGCTTGATTTTTACATATTTAATTTGTCTTCATTAGTGGGAGAAACTGTATTGGTCATGGTAGGTTATTATTTTTATATATTAGGGGATCACTCTACTAATATTGAATATTTTATTAAAGATTTTTTTAAACATGTTCATCAAGGATATTAGCTTGTATTTCTTTTTGTTCTTATACTCTTTTATTTGGGTTATGGCATTCTTATAAAATGATTGTTGAATATATCTTTCTTTTACATTTTCTGAAGAGTTTGAGTGCTGTCATTGTTATTTCCTTCCAAAAATGTTTGGTAGTATTTTTGTTTTGGAGAGTTTTTTGTTTCTGAAGAGTTTTGTTTTGAAGGATTTTTTTAAAATAGACATTAAATTTAATTAGAACATAAAGGACCAGTCAGGTTGTTGGTTTCATTTTGTGAGAATTTTGGTGTTTGTGCTTTTAAACAAATTGATCTATGTTATCTAAGCTGATAGGTTTATGAACTGACTTGTTTGTTGTATTTCCTTATATGTTGAATCTGTTGGGATGTCTCATTTTACTTTTCTGATATTGGTAATTTATGTCTTTCTTTTTAAAACAATTTTTGGCTAGACATTTATCAATTTTGTTGATATTTCCAAGCAATGGGTTTGATTCCATTGACTTCATCTAATGTTTTTGTTTTCATGATTTTTGATTTCTGATTTGATCTTTATTTTCTTCCTTTTGTTTTCCTTATTTGCTTCCTTTGCTTAATAATATTCCATTCTTTTTCTTGTCTCTTGCAAAGCAAACAGATTGCTGAGATCTTTCATCTATTTTTAATATGAGAATTTTGGTTGTCCTCTAAAAACTGCTTTACCTGTTTCTCAAAAATTGTGATATGTTGTGTTTCCTTTTTGTACAGTTTTTATATAGACTTTTTTCTGATCCTACTATTTTTTCTTTTATTTCCTGACATCTTTTGAAATACTAGAATTGTTTTAATATCTCCTCTTTGAGTTTATGAATATTGTTTCTGTTTCTTTTATTATTTTATTTTTTATATTTTATATAAAAAAGGAGGAGAGAGAATGGGCACACCAGGGCCTGCAGCCACTGTAAACAAACTCCAGATGCATGTGCCACTCTGTGCATCTGGCTTTACGTCGGTACTGGGGCATTGAACCTGATAGTTAGGCTTTTGCAGCAAGTGCCTTCATCACTGAGCCATCTCTCCACTTATTTTATTATATTAATAATAATTATCATTTTTACTATTTTTAATGGTTTTATTTTATAATGGTTTCATTGTTTTTATAATGTTTTCCTTGAAGATAGTAGTATGCATGCTTTACTTTTCACTTCAAGGGGAGTATGGACCTCACTGCCATTTAGCTTCCTTTACGTGCACAAAACGTTTATCAGAATGTCATATATTTCCTTTTAGCTAACAAACACATTTTAGAGAGTGTTAGGAGAGTATTATGTAGACACAACCTTGATTTAATTCAATATTTTTCTTCTAGTTTTTAATAGTTTGGTTGTGATGTGTCTGAGAATGGATTTTCTAAAGAAATGTTTGTCCTCTGTGGGATTTACAAAATTTTTTAGCTCTATTGGTTTTTATTTTATTTTTCATCATATTTGGGAAGTTTCAGTCATGGGTTTTTAGTCTGTTTGCTTGCTCTTCCTTGTAATTGGACTCCAATGGCACAAATATTATTTGTTCTGTTTTTGTCCCACATTCTTGATGCTTTGTCCATGTATTAAAAATCATGTTTCTTTCTGTTGTCCCAATTGGGTAGTGTCTTGATTTGTCTTTAAATTTACCTATTCATATGTGGAACATCACAATTCCTTCATTTTTCCCATCCAGTACATTTGATTTTTGTTGTTGTCATTGTTTTCAATTTCAGTTATTTTACATTCAACATGAAATTCCCATTTGGCTTATCTTCATTTCTTCTATTTCTTTAGTGAGACTTTTTATTTTTTGTTTATTTTTAGATTGTTATTTATTGCTTGTTGGAACATATTTATTATAGTTACTTTAAAGCTTTTGCCAAGAGATTTCAACACCTCTGTTATCTCTGCATTAATGTTTGTTTATATTTTCCCATGTGAGTTGAGGTTTTACTGTTTATTCTGAGCAAATTTGACTTATTTATTTATTATTTTTTATTTTTTAATATATATTTATTGTCCATACTGTGTTACATTATTCAGCAGGCAAACGATGAGCTGTTATCCCCAATTCCCCAACGCCCCCCTCCCCATCCCCAATCAGCTGGATATCCTCCTCCGCATACCATCTGGATCAGTCCTTGTGGCAGGGGGCCCTGGATAGCCTGGTACTCAGCCCGGACCTCCTGTCTCCAGTGTGTTGTTGCTGTAGGATGCCATACCTCTGGATAGTCTCCCCCACCATGGCTCTTACAATCTTTCTGCCCCCTCTTCTGCATAGTTCCCTGAGTCGTGGTGGATGAGTATTAAGGCTGCTTTAAGATTGTGAGTTTAGGGGTCTTTGTGATGAAGATCTTTGGTTTCTGTCTCACTGACTTATCCTGTGTAGGTTGAATGTCTGTGGCTGTGTGTCCCTCGGTCCTCCCGACATTCTCTGTGGGGTTCCATCTGGGTCCTCCACGGTATGACTATGGTGGTTCCTCTCCAGCCAGAATCTCAGGTATCGGCCTACGGTTGGTTGTTAGGTTTAGATGGGCCCCAGCTCTCTCGCTGTATCCTGAAAAATACAAGCACAATCTCCTTCGGAGAGTGAGGTCCATATAGGTTAACAAATATACACATTTCTGGTTTACCTAGAGTCTATTTCTGGTAGCCTCTCCGTCATTCGCTCCCTCAGTGCATCTTGTCTTGGGATCCCAAGAGTACGGGATCTGGTGACTTTCGCCCTGAGTCCCAAGTTCCAGACAAGGGGTCCCACTCACTAAGTGGAAAATTGGCCAAATTTGAAAGCTATTGATTGTCTCCCCCAGGCCCAGGCTCATCCGTTGCACAAGTGCTCCTTTCTTGATTCGCTGTTCTCTCCCAGTAGGGGGTGTGGTCAGCCCCCCATGACCCCAGATTGTGTTTCGTGTCGGTGGTCTCTGTTTACTCCAGCCGTCGTTGATCATTTTCCCCTGGCAGCCAGTGCAGTACCTTCCAGCACTACATTAACTGCCTTCTGGGGGCTGGATATCGTTCCGGACATTGAAGGGTTTCTCGCTGTTGGTCGATGGCATTCTGTGGTTTCTTCAGCAACAGGGTTTTGCCTCAGGGCTAGGGAGGGCACCCAAGAGCTTTGACATAATTCTGTCTTGTTGTTGAAATCTCATGAGTCGCTTTGGTCAACATCTCAATGAGGGAAGGAACCATTGGTTGGAACCAGGGGTTGTCTGGCTGATCTAAATTATTCACAGACTTAGACTCGCTCCCCTATCACGCATGGCCCCTCTTGCCAGATAACGCTCACTACTTACTCAATAGGTTATGATGAGCTTGTGAGGATTATATGTTTTTGAACCTAATGTGGTTTACCCTCAAGCTTAAGCCATTCCCTTCCCCCATCCCTTACCCTTCATTCATAAGCTTTCACTTCTTACTATTAGTCTGCATAGAGAACACGATTATCCTAGTTAAGGACCACATATGAGGGAGAATATGCGGTGTTCAATTCTCCGTTCTTTTGAGTGTTCGCTTAGTAAGATCTGCTCGAAGTCAGACCATTTTTTCCTAAATTTCGATATGTCATTTTTCCTTTCAGCTGAGTAAAATTCCATCGTGTAAATATACCACAGTTTCTCTGTCCATTCCTCCATGGATGGGCATTTGGGTTGATTCCAGTACTTGGCTATTATGAATTGAGCTGCTATAAATATAGTTGTACAAATGTTTCTGTGTCAAGATGTGACATCTTGTGGGTAGATGCCTAGTAGAGGGATAGCTGGGTCCATTGGTAGTTCTATGTCTATTGTGTTCAGGAGTCTCCACACTGCTTTCCATAGCGGTTGAACAAGTTTGCAATCCCACCAGCAGTGAAAGAGGGTTCCTCTTTCCCTGCATCCTCGCCAGCAAACGATTGTTGTTGGTTTTCTTTAGTATTGCCATTCTGACTAGGGTAAGGTAGTATCTCATTGTGGTTTTGATTTGCATTTCCCTGATGCTTAGGGATGCTGAGCACTTTCTCAGGTGAGAAAAGGCCCTTTTTGTTTCCTCCTGTATGAATTCTCTGTTAAGATCAGTGCCCCATTTTGTGAGGGGACAATTTGGTTTTTTGCTATTAATTTTTTTGAGTTCTGTGTAGCTTCTGGAAATCAGGCCTCTGTCTGTGTTGTAGCTGGCGAAAATCATCTCCCAATTTGAAGGGTGTCTGTTGACTTTGAGAACGGTGTTTTTGTCTGTACAGAAGATTTTGAGCCTGATCAGGTCCCATTTATTAAGTGACTGTTGCTCTTCCTGGGCTAATAGAGATTTTCTCAGGAAGCTGTTCCCAAGCAATTGTTAAAGCGATTGGTGAGGAGTGCGGCTGATGGCAGTAGGAGGGGCTACAGAGGAGCCCCCGGTCCTGGTGAAAGAGAGAATGAGAAAAAAGAAAAAAAAAGCGATGGGGGAGGGGCGTGGCAGACGTGCTGGAGGGTGGGGGTGGGGGGGTACGAATGAGCCCCCATCCCGGTGGAAGAGAGAGAAGAAAGGAAAACAATGGGGGAGGGGAGGGGCAGACAGAGTGCGGGAGGCGGGGCTACAAAGCAGCCCCCAGTCCCAGTGAAAGAGAGAGAGAAGAGAAAGAAAGCGACGGGGAAGGGGCGCAGCTGATGGCGGTAGGAGGGGCTACAGAGGAGTCCCTGGTCCTGGTGAAAGAGAGAATGAGGAAAAAAAAAGCGATGGGGGAGGGGTGTGGCAGACGCGCTGGGGGGCATGGGTGGGGGGTACGAAGGAGCGCCGTTCACGGTGGAAGAGGGACAGAAGAAGAAGTAGAAGCGATTGGGGAGAGACGCAGCAGATGGCGGGAGGCGGAGCCCCCTGGGATGGAGAGGAGGGCAGATGCGCTGGAGGCTGAAGGACGGGGGAGGGGCTGTGTATCGATGGTCGATTGAGAAAGAATATTAATATCAGAAATAAATTTGAAAAACTGTCAGAAAGTTGAAAAAGAAAGACAGGCGAGTGCCCGGGAGGAGCGGGGTAGACAGAGGGTGGGAGGGTGGGGGCCAAAACCCAAGGAATGCCGGCCCGCTGAAAGAGAGGCTCAGGCGGCAGGCAGCCAAGAGCTGCTCGCTCCAGCACAGCCTGCCCTGAGGACTCACTGCTTCATGCGAGCTCTTTTCCACGCTGCCAGCTTCCAGTTGTGCAGATCCTGTACTCGGAGGTGCCTGGAATTCAGCTCGTGGTCGCAGCTAATGACCACGAGCTGCTGAAGACCCTGGCCCTAATTTCCCCGAGGTTTATGGCGTGTCTGCTAGTCAGCCATCTTCCCAAATTTGACTTTTTTTTGGGTGATTTTAGCATTATTGAAATCTTGGTCTCATTTACATCCCATGGAGGATGTTTGTATTTTGTCCTGCCAGGCTAGGTTCAGACTGCATTGTCTGCGGTCTGTTTCCAGGGCCAGGTCAACATTCACAGTGCTCTTGCTAATTTTCTCTTGTGTGTGCCATCCAGCGTGTAGTCTGAAACCTGATGGTCATTGTGTCTTTAAATCTTTTTCTCAGATTTTTAATATTTTCATTAGGATCCTATTCATGAGTGAGCAGCTCAGGTGTAAGCACAGGGATCCTTAGACACCTCAGAGGAGCTGCTTTCTAAGCTCCTGCCTTTCTCTCTTCCTTATTTCCCCTGAACTGGATCCTTTGATGGTCCACCAGCCAGGGATCTGTGGATTCTGAGAACTTGCTGTCTTGTACACATTGGAGGCTGCAGGTACCTTCAGTGTCAAAGGGCAAGAGGGCCAGGGCCTAAGAAATTAATACACTAAAAACAGTTAAGTGTAATTTGCATTTTCACCTTCTCTCCCCATCTGCCTGGCACTGAACTCATCATGTTCTTTGAATGCTCCATGCATTTCTTCCAGGGTTATGCCTACTTTGAGGCAGTATTATTACTCTGCTTTATCTTGCCAGTGGATCTTAATCAGACACACATCAAAGTCAGCTGTGAAGCTTTCTTTCCTGTAAAAGTGAAAATGGAAGTGAGTTTTACAACCCTTCTTCACCCCAGGGCTGGAGTCCCTTGAGAGGGATTGTCATAGTAGGAAGTCTCTGAAAACTGACTGCCAACAGATGGAGAGTAGAGACATATATCTAGCTGCTCACTGGTTGGTACCTCACTATACATGAGGTTCTTTGATTCATCTATCCAAGCACAACCAACACATGGTCATTCCATCAGACACCCATGACTAGTGGTACATTACTGAGAACTACTTTAGTCCTGAACAGTGCAGCTATGCTGCTAGAAACGAACTTTCAATTTTCTGTGGATGCAGCTTTGTTTTCACTTCTTGAAAATTTTTGTAACCTCCTCCATGATCCACGATGACATTCTGACTGGCCAGTATTAGTAGTTTTTGTGCACGTAAAGACAGCACCGCGAGGTCCTGAATGCCATCTCCACTTTGTATCAGGAGGACAGTATTCCAAAGCGCTCTTCTCTATCTGACATTCTTTTCTCCATCCCTTCTTCAAGACTCCCTGCGCCTTGGAGGATGTGGTAGAGATGTCTCATCTAGTAATGAACATTCCACCGTCACTTCTTCTCAGCTAATTGATGAACTGTGAGTCTCTCCAGTAGTCACCACTATCTGAAAAGAGAAGTTTCCCTAACCAAACATGAGCGCAGCACTAATGTATAAATAAATGTCTAATAGTCAGTTTTGTGGGCATAGTATTTTTATGTAGCCAAACAACAGTAGGGCTTATGCTCTCCTCAGCCATAGGCTTTTGACAAGGCTTCAGTACCAGGCATGAATACCCTTCCATGGAACCAGCCTCAAATACAATCAGAGTCAATATGGCTCTCAGTTTCTTCATTTCAGGGCTCCCAGGACAGCCTTCTGTACCTGTGGATTCCACATTGGCCGGTTGAATCAACTGCTGATCAGAAATGGAGTTAGGACTGCATTATTCTAATAATCTCTGGAACATAGCACTTGTACTGTATTAGGTATTATACATATCCTGGAGATGAATTAACATAAAAAGGAGAATGTATATGGGATTTATGCCAATACTATACTGTTCTTTATAAGGGGCTTACCCAAGGAACATGTGATCCTACAGATTTTGATGCTTGTGGACATCTCATAATGATAAGAATTCCCTGCAGAGGATTGGAGGTCTGGTCCATGGGAACTCATGTCTGGTACTGAAAAGCTAGACAGAAGCCTGTGGCTGGGGAGTCAAGAACCCTAGTGAAGTAATGACTACTGTTGTTTGACTAAATGTATATATTTTGCCCACCAAACTGACCTCTAAACACTTAGGTTTACGCCTATTTATTAATGCTATTCTCACTATTGGTTAGAGAAGCTTTTCTTTTTAGATTGTGAGGACCACTAGAGTGACTCAGAACTGGCCAAAGTGCTGAGAAGTGACAGTGGAGTGTCAGCACTAAGTGAGCCATCTCTGTCACACTCTTCAAGGCTCAGGGACCATTGCAAAAGAGGTGGCAGAGAGAACATAAAAGAGATAAAGGAAGAAGAATGCTTATAATGCTGTCATCCAGACACAAAGTGGCCTTGATATTCATGACCTCACAGTGGCTGATGCTGCCTATATAAGACCTGCATAATAGGAGGGGAAAATCATGGCATCAAAACAGAAGAAAGACTAGTTAGAAAGAAGGGATTTAGTGGAAAGGATATTTGGGAGAAGGAAAAGGAGAATGGTGGGAGGGAATTATGATCATAGTATATTATCTATGTTATAGAACTTGTCAACAAAAACTTTGTTAAAAATCACCCGAAGATACCAAGGGAAAGCTGTGCCTCCTGGGTCTATGAACCTTTATGCTTATCACAGAAGCAGAGCGCTGGTCCTCTGTGTAATGCCCAGCCCCTGATGTCAGGCATGGTGTTTGAGGGCAGGGATAATGGGTGTGAACAATACAGTTGTTGATAGATGCTGTTTGGATCCTGAGTCTGCCTGAGTCCAGGTCAGCCTTCATCCTGCCCACACACAGACGCCAGTGCTGGGTGAGTCTCATGGCATTCCCTGTAGGATTTGCTGCCAGGTTGTGGGTCATGGAACAATATCTGCAAGCCCAGATTGAGGGTCTGCTTCTAGACTAGGGAGAGCGATTTGGGGGCATCAGGTCAAGTCTCTTCCTTGGGTCTGGATTGTTCATTTTTCATTCCTACTGCTTGATGTACTTCGAAAAATAGAAGCAGCTTGTAGCCCCTGGCCCAGGACATGTTTGACTAGCTGGCTCATCATGGAAGATGGCTCAGCAGGGTGAGAGTCCAGCAAGGTTAAGTTTCAGCGTTCATCTCTGTGACAGGGTCACCTGCTCTGTGTTTAAACTGGCCGCTCAGTGGGGCAGCTGCCTGATGTACATGACTTCTATGGCATGCTGCCATACAGCCAGACATCATCAGCAAACCATCCACACAGCTGCCAGGGTCCACTGGCCTTGACTTAGAGCAAGTGTCATCAGTACTCAAGCCTCAGTTCTTTTGCCAATATAGGATGGGCACATGTGCATTTTCATTTTAGGATTTTGCACTGAGGATGAAATTAGAGAATGTATATAAAATATTTTTTTTACTATATACTAAAACACATGGAGTAAAGTTAAATATATCTAAATGGTGTTCTTCCTCTTCTCTTGCTCATTGGAAGCCCTTGATGTGTTGCTTAATTTCTTGGGAGATTTCTTCATGCTTGAAATGGAAACAAGGTATGCAATCTCCTCACATATGTGTAGGAGATTAAATCATATAAAATTATCAATTTCTGGGACTAGTAGATTGCCACTGGAAATCACTAATTATTAATTGCTAGTAATAAGCCTCCTTGACTCCATAAACATCTTTGCCTTTAAAATGTTTATTAATATGTAAAGAAAGGTCACTGTTGCACAGGCCTGATCTTCTCTTCCTTTAATTCAGACCTACTGTGTTCTGGGGATAGCCTGTCAGGTTAAGGTCTTATTCCTTGTTCTATCCGTGATCTTTAGGTGGTCTTTTGCTTAATCCATACTAGAGTCTGCAAGTCATTCCTTCCTCTTTTTCCTTCCCATGATATTCTCATTTTATTGGACCTTTCTAGCTCCCTCTAGATCTTGTTATGTGCCTCTGTTATCTCTTCAGCCTGGAGTTGGTTTAATCCCTTCTTTTACCATTCACTGAATACTTTGGCTCACTCGTTCCTTCTACTTCAAATCTGACTCGTGCCTACTGACATTTATGGCTTGGTTCTCATTTCCTTGACTTTTCATCTTCATTAATTGCATTTCTCACTTTCCTGAGCTTTCCACTCCTGTGGTGGAGTCACACCCTACACAAGGTCATCAACAACACTGTGCCATCTAGATCTCTGTCCCATAACTTTCTAAACAGTGCCACCATCTGCGGACCAATCATTCAAATGCATGTCTGTGGGGACAGTTACATGATAACTCTTTTCACTCCCATGTCTGGTGATGTTCCCTCTTACATTTGCTCTCATCTTGTTTCACAGGAGGAAGTATCCTTCCTTCCTCTAGCCACTTCCTCTGTGGACTCTGGGTTCATCTCTAGTCTCACTCTAACATTTTACCTTTCTTCTTTCATAATCTTCTACATTACTGTATTAGTTTTTTTGTTGCTGTAAGGAAGTACCTGATGCAAGATACTTTGTTAGATAAAGAGAAGCTTATGAAGATCATAGTTTTATAGGATCAAAGTCCAAGGCCAGGTTGCCCCATTGGTTTGGACTCTGATGAGGGTGGTGGATTTTGGCATGTCATGGCGGGAGCATACATCTCTAGATGGAGCAGAGCGAAAGAGACTGGATGGTTCAGGCTTGTTCCTTTATAATAAACCTCTCATGAAAATTCAAGGGATTATAGAACTCCCTCTCATAACATGCCTTCAGTGACCCGAGAGCCTTTCAGTAGGCCCTTCTCCCAGACTCTCCTCCACTTCTCAGTAGCACCACCCTGGGAGCCAAGCCTTTAACACACAAGCCTATGTGGGACATCCAATGTCCAGATCATAGCAACCATTAATCCCCCCAGAAATTCCCAGAGCTCATTGGTGCTCTGTGTAGAAATTATTTGTAGAACCTTCCAAGAAACACACACACACACACACACACACACACACACACACACACACACACACACAAAATTTTTGTCCCTTTATTCAGTTAATTACCTGTTTCTTTCAACTCTCTTTTCTTCTGTTAACTTTTCTACCCAGAATAGGTTAGCTGCTAGGCTGGTTCCATGTTTCTGGTCTGTTGTCAGTTCTCACTTCTTTCCTTTTCTGTGATGTCAGACCAAGCCTACCGCCACCTCCTCCTGGGTACATCCTCTTTTCTGGCCTCTCTCTTCAGAATTCCCTGTCTTCCCCACAGGCTCACCTCTCCTGCTTACCTCAACTGTTCCTGTTCCCCAAGGGCCAGACCTGCATTTCTTCTGTTTCTGCTCCTTCTCTCATGCTCTCATCTTGACCTAGGCTTTGAACATTTATGTATTAAACTGTTCAGAAGGTTAGTCTTACTCCCATAATTTCCCTCTGAGCCTTAACACTCACTTTACTGTTATGTAGACACCTTGACTTAGACATATTCCAACAACCTCTTCCTTTCCCAGTTTTTACCTCGCAGAATGATTCTGTAGCCATCCATTTGCTTGTACACAAAGTAGGAATCACTTCTGATCTTGTCATTGCCCTTATATTCCTTATATATGAGTCCTATATTCAGTTCTATGGATTCATGCTTTAGGCCTGTGCAGCACAGTATACCATAATGGGTGTGTGTGGCCAAGGAGTTCTTCTCACCTCGTGGTGGCTAGGGTCCTAATAGTTTTTTCAAGGGTATCCCCACTGACCTAACTTTTGTAGGCCCCACCTCTTAAAGGCTCCACCACATCCAGTAGTGCTATGGGTGACATACAGGCTGTTTGGGGATACTCCATATCCAAACTCCAGCAGTAGAGCATTTCTACTATGATCTCTGTCATTCCTTCTGAGCCCAACACTAGGGCTGACATAAGTTAGACCATAATAAGTAGTTGTTAAATATAAGAATAAAATAAAATTTATTTTACTTATTGACTTACTCATATCACTATGAAGAACTGTTTCTTCTTGGGTTTAGTCACCAAGTAGAAAGGTATTTTGATTTCTCTGCTGAGCAGAGGAAATGAGGGAAGATGCGAGAAACTAATGATGCCTAAGCTTCATGGCCATTCATCTGCACGGGTTCCTTCTAAGGCAATGTTATTGGCAAGGTCATGTGCTTTTGAAAAATGTGCCACATCAAAGTAGAAGAGGGCTGGTTGGAAAAAAGGGGTTCACTGGAAGGGAGACCAGTCCAGAGGGACAAAAGAAGATAATGGGAGGGGATTTTACTCAAAATACATGATGTACACGTATGAAAATTGCCAATAAAAGTTAAAGAAAAAATGAAAAGAGGAAGTGCCTGATGCCATGTAGCTTCTATTACTGCATTGCTCAATAAAATATAGAACAATGCTAAAACAAAACAAAACAAAATTTTCCTGGTAGGCTTGAGCTGTTATAACAGAAAACCCTGTATTGGGTAGCTTGTAAACAATAGATATTTCTTTTTCACAGTTCTGATCAAAGTGCTGATAGAGTCGGTGTCTGGGTCTCTTCTTTTTGCTATGTCTTCCCATGGCCAAAAAGAATCACCCTAGGCCCTGTTTTGTAAGGACACTAATTTTGTCAGGACATTTCCAACCTTGTGACTTAATCACCTCTGAAGGCCTTGCCTACTGATTGCCTGGACATGAAGGTTAGGATTCAGCATATGCACTGGGGTGGGGCACAGTTGAGTCCACAGGAACAGGAGTAGAATTGTGCTTTCTCTTTCCTTCCTGTAGAGCACCTCTGTTCTTTGGTTTTCTGGTTTTTATGATGCTTTGCTATCATGCAGCCTTGCTGACCAGGAAGGGTCTGCGAACCCACTTTACATATAGGTACTGATCCGAAGGCCACCCCCAGCCACCCACTTTATGAAATTGTTAGTGGTCAAGACACTGCTCTCTACTCACATCCTGTAGTACTCTGCTAATGAGGCATGGAGGAAGTAAGGTTTCTGCTGAGTCTGGCAGGCTCTGGGATAGTCTCCTT